>APFE031512688.1:27096-130698 GCA_000404065.3 Pinus taeda
GATTATAATAAAATCTTACTTCTCCGTTTTTTACCAAATGCTTTGAGTGTAATTTCAAAATACAAATTTCAATACCGATCTCAATATTTATTAGTGCACATGTTTTTGAAACTGAGATACATGGTTAAGGCTCTAGTTGAGCGTTAACAACATTATCAATCATGAGCTCATTATTAATGGGCAGTCCTAACACTGCATACAACTTTTAACGACTACAAATTTCTCATGCGCGATGAAACAAAGACTTTCCTTATTACAAAATCATAAAATCTTACAAAAATCTATTATGCCTTTGTTTCTTGCTGAAATATTTGAACTTGAATGTAACAAAGTGAATAAAAATAAATACTCACGCTTTTGAATATTTGAACCTTGAATGTAACAAAGTGAATAAAAATAAATACTCACACTTTTATGTAGATCAACAATATGCATCTTTTTGTTACAGAAAATACTCACACTTTTGAATATTTGAACTTTGAATGCAACAAAGTGAATAAAAGTAAATACTCACTTTTATATATATCAATAATGTGCATTTTTTTGCTATGGAGAGTAATGGTTTTTTTTGGCCTTGTCAACTAATGTTATAATTTTGTCGGCTTAAATTTTTATGAGAATTTGGTAAATGTTTTTTAAGAAATTCAATCTTCTGAGTATTTGAATTATTTTGTTGATGGTGGAAATAGATTCAACACCATCAAAAATCCCTGGGATACCCAAATTCCCGAAGTTTGGGTACCCAGATTTCCATTTTTTGCCGAATTTTCTCAAAATCCTACCGGAATTTCTATAGTTTTCAAGTCAAAATTGTGGCCTTGTTAGACTAGGGCATATCGTTTTGGGTCAAACATGTTCATTCGTTGGAAATTGTCTATTAGAAATCTACAAATATGAGATACTTTACTTTTTTTTCAAGGTTGACAAACAATATGACATACTTTCCTCTCTTTTTTTCAAGGTTGACAAAATAAAAAATAGTATCAGTTTGATAAAATAATCATAAGAACAACAATATATACAAATACACAAATTTTAGCTTGGAAAATCTAAAACTGAAAAACTAGCTAATAAATCTATTATTATCATATGATTTAAAAGCAGTAATGCCTTAAGAGCAATAAAGTTGGCCAACATTCTAGACTTGTAACTGAATGCTTCGCTAAACTAAGGCACATTATAATGAAGAATCCCCAAGCCTTGAGCATATTACAATGGAGAATCGCTAAACATTTTAAAGGTTTCATAACATGTAATCCACGGGCTCTAATACCAATGGCCATTAAAACCATGTGCCCAAAGGACCTAACAACCATGAATCAAGTTTAACCTAACATTAGTTGATTTAAATTTTCATGCTTTCCTCCCTATCACATAGGTCTACTCAAAGACTTTATCGATTGGGGTAGGTCTTACAAAGATATGCCCATATTATACATGTATTTACAAATCATCTCCAAAGTAATGTGTCTATTTTTTTTGTCCAACAATTATGCTACCATTCTCTCAAGTTTGCATACATGCTCACATGAGGAGCTCTCATCATCATATCTCGCTTATGTGGCTACATCTCACCCCAATTGACCTTTATTTCTTCTCATGCAATCTTCATGTATGAAACCATAACCTCTTTCTACAAGCCACGATCCCTTGGCTCTAATACCAATTGTTAGTAATAAAACAAATATTGTGAGAGAAATAAACAAATATATCATAAACACATAAACAATAATACATGAACGCAATATTTTAAATGTGGAAAGCATTACAGGAAAAATTCAGTTGAATGATCTTTTGTACCCCAAAGGAAAAGTACAAGTATGGCTTCGTACGAGCTAGAGATATAGTGAGAGAGGTTGTGTAGCTGCATGGATGAGAAAAGTGAGATGGATTTTATGGTGGTGAGATTCAGTGAAGGAGCCAACGTGTGATGGAAAGTCACAATAGTGTGTAAACACCCTAAAGATTTTTGGTCCAAGTTGTAAATCATAGTTGTAGGCATGTTGAATTCCTCAAGGTTGTTATAAGACATGTTGTTTAGGGATACATGTAGCGCGGTCACACATGATGTCTCAAGTTGTGGAATGGACCATCTGAATAGCTATAGGGTTGTGTTGGAGTGGCTACAACCACCCTCCAAAATTTTTCCTTAGCTTCGTTTTGGAGCCTCCCTACCAACCATCCTACTAGCATGTTTTTCACTGTCAAGTACATATGCTTCATTGGTTTTTCAGCAGCTTGTCAGCCTGTGCATGTTAGTTTGCTTCACTCCCCCCACAGGCTGCCACTTCAGACTTGGGCTAGCTGCTGGCTAAGCAGCTCCCTTAGAATAAGAAAGAAATTTGATAGCTTGACAAAAGTAGTATCTTGACAAAAGTGGTAGAGAAAAGATTAATCTCTCCTACCTTGACAGAACTGGTGGTCAAGATCAAGATCAACACCTAGAAGAACTTTGCTGTGGAATATTATCAAAACTAATAGAAGGATATGAAAGAGTGTACAGTAAGAACCTTGACAAACACGGTCACTGAAACTTGCAACATTGTTTGTAGGAAGAGAAAATTATGTTTCTTTTTTCCAAACATCTATGTTAGTACATTACAGTGTAATGAATACTTTTTCCTATTATCATATATGGTTTCATACTTTAACAAAACATTCGCCAAGACTTCACAATGTTTTATTATTCAATGAAAGATTTTCCAAGATCTTACAAGATTTTATAATTCAGTGGAAGATTCACCTATATATATATATAATCGCTTCCCATTTTCCCTATGTATCATGGGGATTCACCCATTTATTATACATATAAATTTAGGGTGGTTATTAAAATTTTCCCTGCTTTTAGAGCGCTGACAATTGGTGGGAGTTAAAATCTTGAATTCTTCAACCAAAACAGAGCCAGAGCTTATTTTCACTCTTGAGGTCAGCCTTTGTAGTTGATTAGTTAGGAAGTGATCCCTTCGGGTAAGCCCCGAGGGTTATTTCAATTGGTTAAGTCCCCATCATTAAAGCACCTTTGTTGTTGAGAGGTCATGGGTTTAATTCTTTAGACACTCTTGGGGTTAGGCACTATGGTTGAGTCAACAAGAAGTGATCCTTTTGGGTATATCTTCTTGGTACAAATATTTTGTGGTTGTAGCAGTCACTAATCTCCAAGGACCGTGAACCCCATATATATAAAATAATTTATTATGAGCCCCAAGGGTTAGCTCAATTGGTCGATTCCCCATAGTTATGAACATTTGTTATTGAGAGGTCATTATGAGCCTCGAGGGTTAGCTCAATTGGTCGATTCCCCATAGTTATGAACATTTGTTATTGAGAGGTCACAAGATTAAATTTTCTCAACACTCTCAGGCTTGGGCTTTGTGTTTGAGCCGACAAGAAGTGATCCCTTTTGATGGATCTACCTGTAACAATATTCCATGAACATAGAGAGTCACTAACCTCCAGAGACCATGAACAACATAAAAAACAAAACAAAACAAAAAAACAAAAACAAAAACAAAAAACAAAAAAACAAACATCTAAATTCATCCAACTTTGATATTTATGATTATTATTTTTTCCTTTACTATTTTATTTAATAATTTCTTTTACATAATTTAATATGTAAAAACATTAATTTTATTTTCAATATAAATATTTTAAATAAGTTATTATTATTATTAATATGTAATATTAATATCCCCAATCAAGGTGTGAGCTGGACAACACTCGCATCATGACAATTTAATGACAAGGGACTTGGGGTACAAACCCACCACCCTCCACATGCTTGAGGTGATTGGTGCGGTAGCTCCACGCATGCAAGTGGTAAATACTCCCACAGGAGGTGGCAATGGTAATGAGGCTTGGGTTTGGAATTTTGTTAAACACTTTAAGAGAGAAGTCGATAAGTGTTTTCTTCATAGTAAAGGAGTGAGGAAGGGTGCTGCAAAGCTCATTGGAACGATGTGGTCCCAGGCGAAGTGGCAGGCTAATTTTCTCCGTGTGACGGAAAACTGGTATGCGACCTATCATTTCTTTCTCTCCTCCATGCATCAACTTATCTGTTTAAGGGATTTTTGATTGCCTGGTATCGTTTTGTCAGGGTTTGTGAGAAAGCAAGGTTCCATGAAGTTGCATGTGTATGTCCTCTTGCTGTAATAGGTCCTTTTGCCTGGCATGGTCTTTGTGTCTGTTTGGTTTGGAATTCTCCTATCTAGGATGGGGTTATACAGGGTTTGTATATCAATAGTCAGCCCCTGGGACTTCCTTCTGTTTTGGCCTGACATCACTGTGGCTCAGGGATTGATTGTCAACTGCGCCACCCCTGGATTTTGTCTTATTGTATCTTCTGGGAAAGGGTTGAGGGTTTTTCTCTGTCTATTTTGGGGCCAAATTGTTTGTGTTAGAGCCAATTTCCATGACTACCGCCCCTGTGGGAGTCTTTTCGGGCTTACAAATGTGGCTCTGCGATGGTTTGGGAACTAGGTTAGTTCTTATGGTGTAAGCCCTGCAATTTTTTTCAAACATTTTTAAGTCAATGAAACGTTGACAAAATATATATATATATTTTTTTTAATTAAGATAAAAAAAATATTTTAATTATTTATAAAGTAAACATTATAACTTGTTATGTACAAACTAATAGTGATCAACAAACAAATTCACTAATTTATAGAACAAAAACTAAGAGATATATAGTTATCATTAATTATTAAATTAAAATAATTTTTACAAATACCAGTGATGAAATTCTAAAAAAATTAGAATTTATAAAGAACACATTATGTTAAATAATTATAAAATATGTTTATATATATTCATATAAAGAGTTTTATAGTTATACATAGTTATGTTATGTTATATATAATTTTATGTTTGGTTATACATATATTATCTGGATAATATTTATTTGAGTAAAATTATTTTTTTTTAAATAAGTAATATATTTTTATAAAAAAAAAAATTAATTTTAAAATAATTAAAAAATTAAAAATTTTACAATAATTTTTTTATAATAAACATGTTACCATTGCACAAAATTTATAAAATAAAATAAACAAAAAAATACAACTTAAATTATAGTTTTTTAGTGGTTTTCCAAGTTTATATAGTAGTTTTTTTTTGTGGTATTTTAGGTTGTTTTTTTGTGGTTTTTAATGGCTTTTCATTGTTTTTTTTGTGGGTTTTAAGGGTATTCCCGATGCTTTTCATTGTTGTTTTTGTGGGTTTTTCTTCGTGGGTTTTTATTTCAAATGAATTCATTTGGTTTTTTTTTGTGGTTTTTAAGAGGTTTCTTTGTGGTTTTCTAGGTTTTTTTGTGGCTTTTAATGGTTTTCTAGGTGCGTTTCATTGTTTTTTTTTTGTGGTTTTTAAGGGTATTCCCGATGCTTTTCATTGTTGTTTTTTTTTGTTTTTGCATCGTAGGTTTTTATTTCAAATTAATTCATTTTATTTGGCAAGAAAAAATAAATAAAATAGACAAAAAAGATAGGAAACCTATTTTGGCTTGAGCATCTGGGTCATTTGCGGGGTTGCTTGGATTGAGTTCCTCTATCTTGGTTGAGCTTAGAAATCCTCCCTCGAACTCTTTCTTCCTCGCAGTCTACACAAAATGGCTTACATAGACCGACCGTCTACACAAAATGGCTTACATAGACCGCCGTCGGGTTTTGAATAAGAAATAAGGATTTGATCAAATCTTAAAGCTCAATTGAGCCATAAAAATTGATTGAGCCCTAACTCTCACTCTCGGCCATAAAAATTGATCGAGCCCTAACTCTCACTCTCGGCCATAAAAATTGATCGAGCCCTAACTCTCACTCTCGGCCATAAAAATTGATCGAGCCCTAACTCTTGATCAGCTCCTGACTCAAGTTACACAAGTTACAAAGAAGCTCGACCGAGCTATATTTAAGCCCTTAAACAACTCAATCCCTAACTCTTGATCGGCTCCTGACTCAAGTTACACAGAAGCTTGACCGAGCTATATTTAAGCCCTTAAACAACTCAATTGAGGGCCTCTTTTCACTGAGAGTGTGTTAGCTTTACCAAAAAAATGTAACCCAAACCATTCATAAGCCCATACATACATATATTAAACCCCCACACTAATCTTAATTGCAAGTAAATAAATAAAAATTACACTTAGAAAAAATTAATCTCTCCATAATTAATAAAATAAATATATACTAATTTAAATATTAAAACAAAAAATTAAAAAATAAACCAATAAACAAGGATAATCGATATGAAAAAACATGAAGGGGAGAGTCAACTCTCAAAAACAAAACTTACCCACATAATCAGGTTTTCTAGACCCTACGGATTTCTTGGATTGATTGTCTTCCTTTCCATTTTTATCTCGAAGGACCACATCAAATGCATAAACATCCATCTTTTTCTTTCCATAAACCAAATATTCTGAAGCAAGACACCTGTTAAACTACACTCACAGGTAGTGAATAGTATCGTTACAAATTGGATAGCCTTACCCTGAAAATGGCCATTTGAAACTGGGAAGATGCTTACATACCCAAATGTTCCTCAAGCATCGCTGCAAGCGATATATGAAGATGTTGGTGTCCACCTTACCAGCCTAAAATCTGACAACTATTATAAAATCCACACTGATTCTGTCGCAATTTTTCGTTAGTGTAGAATTCCAAGTTCCAATCTACAACTGTAGATAGCTAAGATTTCTCCGAACAATGAACTATTAAAATTACTCTTGATGCTTCTTTCAATATAGAGATTTATACTTCCAGTTCAAATTCTTCAGAAAGTAATATTTTGGAAGACTTCACATCTCCGTGAAGAAAATTTGAGAAAAGTCATTTTTCAAGTAATCTAATCAGAGCTAGGGTCGAATATCCATTGTGCAAGCCACTTAGTGCCATCGCCTTGCTCTGGCAGCGTTGGAGCTGTCGAAGGGTATGTCCACGAAATCGCTGAGGAATGAGAAACGCTGGAACTAAAAGGCAGTTGCTGCAAGAAAAACAAGGTCATGGATCTATGTTGAAACGTGTTGCTGGAGTTTGAAAAGTGGAGATCCGTGGAGTTTGGAGTTGAAACATGGTGTTCGTAAGTTTTTTTTTACATCAAGCTTGCACGTATACGTCAAGTTTTTTTCTCAAACCAACATATGTATGTGTGAAATGTGAAAAGGATAAAACAATATATATGGGTTTATATTTATTATAAAACATATATAATTATATGTTGGAATTTTGAAAAGTATTTTAAAAAGAAGAAGGTCATTATTACTAAATTTTAAAGAGTAATAATTAAAGTTTTATTTTTAAGTGGAGTTTTTTTTTGTGTTTTGGGCCGTGAATTTGATTGAAAATGGAGACAACAGTTACAGATATGGAGAAGTTGAGCGGGCTAATTTTTCCCCATGGAAATCACAGATGGAGGATACACTGTTTTTAAAAGATCGGTACTTGCCGATTGAGGGCACAACAAAGAAACCCTCATCGATGACAAATGAAGAGTGGAATAAGCTAGATAGAAAGGTGATTGCAACAATCCACAAATATTTAGCAAAGAATGTTTATTTCAATGTGTCCAGAGAAAATACGGCTGAAGGATTATGGAAGAAGCTCCATGATCTATATGAGAAGAACACAACATCAAACAAAGTGTTCTTGATGAAGAAGCTTTATAATCTCAAAATGAAGAAGAGTGCTTCAGTTGCTGAGCACTTGAATGCATTTAATATTATTACTAATCAACTTGCCTTTGTTAAAATCATTTTAGATGATGAAATTAGAGCTATTTTGCTAATGTGTTCTATGTTAGACAACTGGGAAAATTTAATTGTAGCTATGAGCACTTCAACAACTACACGGAGCCTAAAGTTTGATGATGTCATCAACAGTTTAATGAATGAGGAGCTGTGACGCAAGTCAATTGTAGAAAACCAGGGAGGAGAGGCTCTAGCTCTAGCTGATTGTGGTAGGAGAATGGATCGAGGCCGGCAAGGGCGATCAAGATCGAGAGGCCAATCAAAATAAAAGAGAGGAAGAATCACCTGCTTTCCTTGTGGCAAACCCAAGCACATGAAGAAAGAATGTCGATTCTGGAAGAAAGAACAAAAGGATCAGAGACCGTCTAGTACAAATCACAAGTCATCCAGCACAAATGAAGGTGAGACTACTGTTGTAGCCACAAATGGTGATGTGTTGTTTACTGTTTCAGTAGAGGATGCATGTGTATATACATCTACCAGTAGCTTTGATTGGATCCTTGACTCTGGGGCATCTCACCATGTAACCCCATGCAAAGATAGTTTTGTTTCATATAATCCCGGTGATTATGGTAGAGTGCATTTGGGGAATAATCATTTTTGCAGTATTGTTGGAGTGGGAGATGTCCAGATGTCCAGATCAAGATGAAAGATGGACAAGATATATTGTTGAAACAAGTCAGGCATGTACCAAAAATGTGCATGAGTTTAATCTCTATGGGACGACTGGATGATGAAGGCTATTCAACAAGCTTTGGAAAAGGAGGCTGGAAAATTAGCAAAGGTGCATTGATCGTGGCCAAAGGACCCAAGACAGGAACATTATACACATTGAAGACACTGATAGGAAAATCAGTTTTGGCTGCTGTCAGAAAAGAAGGAAATTTAGTAGATCTGTGGCATAAGTGTTTGGGTCACATGAGCGAGAAGGGTTTAAAAATCCTTGTTGATAAAAATTTATTGCCAGGTTTGAAATCCTACAATCTTGATCTTTGTGAGCATTGTTATATGGTAGACAAAGAAGGGTTTCATTCCTTAGAGGTGGCCATGACAGAAAGAAAAATGTGTTAGAATTGGTACACTCGGATGTGTTTGGGCCTGTTAACATCAAATCATTAGGAGGAGCATCATATTTTGTAACATTTATAGATGATGCTTCCAGGAAGGTTTGGGCATATCCTATGAAAAATAAAAGTGAAGTGTTTGGAATATTTCAAAAATTCCATGTTGTTGTTGAAAGAGAGACTAACAAATTGTTGAAGTGTTTAAGAACAGATAATGGTGGAGAATATTGCTCAAATGCATTTAAGGAATATTGTAACAGGTTTGGCATAAAGCATGAGAAGACTATGCCTGGTACTCAACAAAATGGTGTTGTAGAAAGGATGAATTGCACCATTATGGAAAATGTACGAAGTATGTTGTCCAATTTCGGTTTGGAGAAGAATTTTTGGGCTGAAGCAGTCAGGACCGCTTGCTACCTCATAAATAGATCTCCAACTACAGCCTTGGATTGCGATATCCCTGAAGAAGTTTGGACTGGTAAGAATTTGAATTATTCTCACTTGAAAATCTTTGGATGTGACGCATTCGTACATATTCCCAAAGAAAATAGAACTAAGCTAGATGATAAATGTATGAAATGCATTTTTTTGGGATATGCGGATAAAGATCTTGGTTATCGTCTATGGCATCCAGTCAAACATAAAATTATTAGAAGCAGGGATGTTATATTTAATGAGTAAGAAATGTTCAAAAGGACTGTAGGTGAGTTGGAGGTTAAGAAGGTTATTGACAGGTTTGAAGAGCAGCAGGAAAACATACCACCAATACAAGAAAATGAACAGCAAATTCAGGAGCATGAAGAACAACAAGTGGAAAATAATGAACAACAAGAAGAAGGAATCTTGTAGGAACCTTTACAGGAGATTCAACCTGACAATGCACCACTACAGTTGGTTCTCAGATCTTCTAGGCCTCATAAGTCTTCACAAAGGTATCCTCCTTCAAACTATATTTTGTTGACCGATGAAGGTGAACCTAATTGTTTTCAAGAAGCTTGTAAAGTCAAGCACAGTAAAAAATGGAAAAAAGCAATGGAAGAAGAAATGAACTCTTTGTAGGAAAATAAAACTTGGGAGTTCGTAAACCTCCCAAAAGGTAGAAAGGCTCTACAAAACAAATGGGTTTACAGGATTAAGCATGAAGGTGATGAAAAGAAGGAGAGGTATAAAGCAAGACTGGTGGTGAAAGGTTTTGCCCAAAAAGAAGGTATTGACTTCACTGAAATTTTCTCACCTGTTGTTAAAATGTCATCCATTAGAGTCATTCTTGGTCTAGTTGCTGCTTTAGACCTAGAATGTGAATAGTTAGATGTAAAAACTGCTTTCCTTCATAGTGAATTGGAGGAAGAAATTTATATGGACCAGCCAGAAGGCTTTATAGAAAAAGGCAAAGAAGGCCTTGTTTGTAGGTTGAAGAAGAGTCTCTATGGGTTGAAACGAACACCTCAACAATGGTACAAAAAAATTGATTAATTCATGTTGGAACATGGTTTTCAGAGGTTGGAAGCTGACCATTGTGTCTATATCAAGAGGTATGATCAAGGAAAGTATATCATATTATTGTTATATGTGGATGACATGTTGATTGTTGGGCATGATAAGGATAAGACCAATATGTTGAAGAAAGATTTGGGTAGCAAATTTGCAATGAAGGATTTGGGATCAACACAACAAATATTGGGCATGCAGATTATGCGTGACAGGGAAAACAAAAGGTTGTGGTTGTCACAAGAAAAATATATCAAGAAGGTGCTTGATAGGTTTAATATGAAGGATGCCAAGCCAGTTGGTACACCCCTTGCAACCCACTTCAAGCTGAGTATTGAATTATGTCCTAGTGATGACAAGGAGAAAGAAGGGATGAGCAAAATTCCTTATGCTTTAGCAGTTGGCAGTTTAATGTATGCCATGGTATGCACACGACCAGACATTGCATATTCAGTGGGAGTAGTGAGCAGGTTCCTTACCAATCTAGGCAAACAACATTGACAAGCAGTAAAATGGATTTTAAGGTATCTCAAAGGTACTAGTAATTATTGTTTATGTTTTGGTCATGATGAGACTATGCTTGAAGGATTTACAGATGCAGATATGCCTGGAGATATGGATACTAGAAAGTCCACTACAGGTTATTTGTATACATTTGCAGGTGCAGCAGGATCTTGGGTGTCAAGGCTACAAAGAATAGTAGCCCTCTTTACAACAGAAGCAGAGTACATAGCTACAACAAAAGCTTGTAAAGAGATGTTATGGATGCAGCGATTCCTAGGAGAGATAGGAATAAAGCAGGACAAGTATGTGTTATATTGTGATAGTCAGAGTGCCATTCACTTGGCGAAAAATCCAGCATTTCATTAAAAAACAAAGCACATTGACTTAAGGTACCATTGGATTCGGCATGTGTTAGAGGAAGAACAGATCTTCTTGGAAAAGATCCATACAGATAAGAACCCTGCTGATACGCTCACTAAGATTCTACCACGTAATAAACATGATTTATGTAGAGGCATGGTAGGACTCAGTGTGACTTGATGACTCTTATTTGGCTTCAAGTGGGAGAATGTTAAGTGTGAAGCCAAATTCATGGAGGATTCTAGATCAGATCTTTCTAGATCTCCAGGATTCTAGATCTTTCTACACTGCCATTAGTTTCTAGAATCACATGTAGGATTCTAGATCCTCCTACACCGCCAATGGTTTCTAGATCATTCCAGATCTCCATCCGAATCACACATAAGATTCTAGATCCTTCTTCTGCCTCTATAAATTTGTAATTTCTCTGGCCAAGGAAAGCAAGCCAAGGCCCAAGCCTGATATGTAATGCAAAGTGATTTCTGTTCTCCAGTGATTGTTTTATCTATTCCGCTGTTTCTGACTAAGTAATCTTGTTGTTTCTCCATTTGTCTGTAAGTCTCTGAGTATAAATCTGTTGTGTAATATATATGCTCTGGTCTAACAATTTATACTTCGAATGCGAATGCAAACTCTTCATAGAGCAAGATTTTGGAAGACTTCACATCTCCGTGAAGAAAATTTGAGGAAAGTTATTTTGCAAGTAATGTAATCCTTCAGTAACTCCTACCGCCACTTTCAATCTCACCGTCCAAGAAATGACAGGCTTCTCCTTGCCTCCTGAAACATATATAGGCAATACCCAGGGCTATAACCAAATCTCAGAAAATAGAAAATGACCCCGCCATAAAAGACATGACCCTGTGATTCTTAAAATGACCACTGCTTGATATTGCTTGATATTTCTACATGATTTAATGATTCTTAAAATGCAATATTATTGAGCACATACCATGAGGATTCTCTGCAAGGTTTCCTCTGGAAACAAAATTATACGCCAGAAGGCAGTTAAAGCCTCCTACACAGTAACGAATAAGTGTAATGATGCGATTGTGCTTCAATAAAGTAAAATCTCAACTTCAGAAAGAAGCCTCTGTTTTGGGTTTAGAATTCAAGATTTTCACTGACACCGATTGTCTATCAGAAAAATCCCTCTGTACACTTAGCTCCAGTTTCCTCTTCCTATAAAAAATTCCCTCCAAGAACAAGGAGGTCACATAACCGAAGTGGGTTCACAGGATTAAAAAACACTTAAAAAATGAGATTTTCCATTCGAACCAAATGCACAGAAATTAAAAGCTCCAGGAGGAAAACCAGAAATGCAACCTCTTAAAAAGCCGGAAGTGGCAGATTGCAACTCCTGATATGTAAAATGCCCGCAGCTTTTACTTCGACAAACACACTCTAACCTCTTGCCAAATAATTTTCTTCTCGATTAGAATCATTCTGCTGACTGCAACGAAACCCACCTTCTTTACAGATTGTCCGAATTGGTGCTACCTCATTTGAAGACCGAACTTCATGTTCATAGCTGCAAACCTTCTGCGTAATCTGTTCTTTCAATAGAAGCTCTCCATTTGTCTGTGAATGCCTATTTGGCGGCTGTAGTGCCCATTCAACCACAGACATTTGTTTTGATGTAGACTGTGGAATAGGAGGCTTGATCAGTGAATCGACTCCAAGTAATCGGCTCTCCGTAATGGGTGCTGAAGTTGTCATTTTGGGAACATTTTGGTTGAGTTTTGCACAAGAATCACCTTTCCCTCCCCATTGCAGATATCACAAGAAGAGCCGAATCTATAATTTCATATCCTGCATGTTTCTTCTAACTGCCAACAAAAATCTAGTTATCCAACTGGCAGAGGAGGCAATCTGGTTTCAGAGGATGACATGACCTTTTCAACGCTTCCATTTCAGAAAAATTACACTTACAAACATCACCTTTGTTCACAAGAAAGTTTTTAACATCACCTTTGTTCACAAGAATGTTTTTAAGACCGTCTTGATCCAATACTGACTGAGAATCTTGTCATGCTCATTGAAATTATAACTGCTGGGAGATTTAAAAGTATCCTGTCCAAAGAACATGATACAACACTGGTTAAAGTTTTGCAGTTCTTGCTTTTAACTCTCCATCGTATTGGATTCAACAATCCTAGCCGAGGAGAAACAGCTTTCTCTGCGACTGACAAGACAAGAAAGCCAAGGCCAAAATAATCCTCAAGAACCTCAGCAGATTCATTACCAGTACATACGATCAACCAATCAGTGTCCTTGTCTTGCACTCATGTATGCGTTGTTAGAAACAAACATACCTGATAGATGCTCTCTTCCACACCTCTCAAAGATGACTTTCCCATTTTCAACAATCAGTAGAGAAGAACTGCATGGTAAATCTCTTAACACAATATTTGGCTAATACCGATGAAGACCTGAAATATCAACAAAATCATGAATCAAGGGTCCTTGCACTAATCTATGCCTTGTCAGAAACAGACATACCTGATAGATAGTCTCTTTCACATCTCAGCACCTTCCCATTTTCAACAATGAATACAGAAGAACTGCAAGGTAATCTCTTAACACAAGATCTGGCTAATGCCATTGAAGACCTGAAATTAACAGAATCATGAGTCGATCAAGTAATGAGTATACCTATAATAATTTATTTTTTTTGGAGTTCCTTGATAGACAGGATGGCGTCAAGGGCTTCTGAGATTTTTGGCTCCCTGCTTCCCGCCGAGCTGCGCGTCCTCTCCGCCACAAACCAGTCTCAATCCTGGTGCGGGTCTTGGCTCATCGCACTCTCCACAGAACCCAGATCCGAGATCAGTCTCAAAGCTACGCTGCCGGCAGCAGGGTTCAATGATTCTTGCGGTTGCATGGTCTCCTTGCCAGTGCAGCTCGGAATCTTGAAGAAGAAAAACGCCATCAGCCTCAGCGCAGAAAGTTTTGGAGGCCTCACACTCCTTACGGGCGCTCGAATCCCTGAGTTTGTAAGGGAAAAGGAGTATTTTCTGAGAAAAGTTTTCAGCAGCATCCAAGCGGAGGGACACAATCTCTCAGATCTGCTCAATGGGGTCACGGATCTGCAGTTATCACTACAGATCTGCAGTCTTCGAATCCCCAAAGGCCGATCTCAAGACTCCGACCCTGCGGCAAGGTCAATAGAGTTCTACCCTCTTGCTTCTCTCTTACCCATTTTATTCCACGCTGTGATTGCAGGGTCAAGGTTCAGTTCCGACTCAGGCGTCCTGACCTTGGATAGCCGTCAGTTAAGCAGATCTGCATTCAAAGCTTCAGATCATAAGCCCAACAGATCTTGGGGCCTCGAAAAAACCCAGATCTATGGGCAAGCTATCAACAGGCGGCAGGGTCTATCAAACTCATCTATGAAGCAGCGATATTTCCTGATCCCGCCAAATATGCTTGAAGATTCCTCTGCATTTCAGATCCAACTCAACTTTTCAGGTAAAACGACAATGTTATGGGTGCATGCAGCAGATCTTGTGCAGGATCTTCTGCAAAAGCTTGAATGCAGGCTGGGGATTCCCTCCTCTTGCCTCAGACTACTCTATCAGGGTAAACAACTTATGCCGCCCCTATCTCTCTCCTTCTACAGCATTCAAAAGGATGCCTCTATTGGGGCTTCTTTTCGTTTAAGAGGTGGTTCCTTCGGGCAAACCTCCTCGGCCCCATCTTTCTCCTATAAAGATGCAGCTCGCAAAAACGCTGGCCAGCCTCAGGATTCGGCTAAGGCAGCCCAGCGGAATGGTGTTCCAAAGCCGTTTCTGGTTGATAAATCAGAGGAAATTCCCTCCATTAGCCTCTCTTTTTCGGGGGTTGAGAACCGCTTTCAGATTTTTTCAGACTCTGCACTCATATGCAGATTTAATGGGCTATGGCCTCGCACAGCAGATCTTTATCAATGGGTCCATTCCTCTTGGACTAAAAAATGTAAAATCTTCCTTTGCTCAAAAGGTTTTTTCCTGGTGGTTTTTGACTCAAACGAAGAATACCAGAAAGCCTTAACTAGAGGCCCTTGGTTTTGGGGTTCGGCTGGGCTCTTTCTTACCCCCTGGTTTCCTGATTTCGACCCTTCTACAGCAGTAATCTCCAAGATTCCCATTTGGGTCAGGCTCCCAAATCTTCCGGCTCATTTTTGGGATTTCTCAGTGTTTTTAGCCATTGGGAATACTTTAGGACGATACCTGGCGACAGATACCTCAAGAAGGAATAATGGTCTCTTCACCTACGGCAGACTGTGTGCAGAAATAGACATCAGCAAAGGGCTGCCGGATCAGATTAACCTCAAGTTTGGAGATTTCCACTGGACTCAGCCACTGGATTATGAGAATACAGCCTTTCGCTGTCGCCATTGTCACCAAACAGGGCCCCTGCAGAGTACATGCTCACAGCTTAAAGATAAAAAGAAGGATATGAACCGTAAGCCCAAATCAAAAAAATGGAATACATTTGAGCCTCCTCGTCCGTTGAAAGACTTAGACTTCTCGAGCTCGGAGGAGGAGGAATCTGAGGCAGAGGTGCAGGCTGATGAGGAAGTTGAAGCTGATATGCAGGATCAAGATATTCCGAGGGACGCTCCCTCAGTTGTTACGGAGGCTCCCTCTAATCCTCAGATTTCCCAGAAACGCTCTCATTTCTCTTCATCCTCAGATTCTGAGAAGGATGTTCAGCAGTCAGATCAGAATAATCTTCAACTAGTTTCGAGTATGCCAAACTCCACTGGGTGGACAAAAGTGAACAAGAAAAAAGGCAAAAAATGTAGTGTTGTAGGAAATAACCCTTCGGGGTAGCTTCTCTGCTCTGTTTTTTTCCAAATGTAGCCCGTAGTCTGTCTCTTTGGAACGAGGTTGACTTCACATCACCTCTGGTTCCTCTGCTTCTCTGCTCTGCCTGCTTCCAGGCCTGATTGTACTATATTTTTCCCTTTATTAATAGATTTAGTCTTTTTCCAGCAAAAAAAACAGAATCATGAGTCAAGATGCGCTTATGAAATTCCAAGCTTGATCCCTTGTTCTGGCACAAGGAGTTGGGGAATCCCATACCTTATGGCATTATGCCTACTAGCTCCCAGAATCACCTTTGAAGCGTCACACAGTTTTGCTTCGTCTACCAACACCGGTTGCACAGAAAACCCATTAGCTATCTTGAATTGAAGGTCCACCTGTTAAATCAGATAAATTGTTAAGCCTGCAAATAAAGAGCCACACACTATATTTCATTAAGTAATTCCACAACTGCGATAATTTCGCCCCTGGAATTTTCGACTCTTCTGATCTTCTAAACCAAGAAACAATGGAAGATGGTGCATGTGTGGTCATCCATATGGTACTGCATCAAAATTCACTCATATGACACTAAAACTTGTTTTTGCACATAATCTCAGTCTGCATAACATTCTTCTACTGGAAAGCGACCGCAGAAGCATAGACTTCTACTCCGATCCTCCCAATCCAAATTATTCTGCTTCTTCATCATGGATCTCTTGCGAGTGGTAGTTCAGTGCAAGGACAGGAGTATCTCAGAGGAAATAGGAATCCTTATACAGATGAAAGAGCTGGATCGGATTGACAAAAATAATGATTTGGGCAACTGGAACATATCTGATCGAAGTCTGTGTGCTTGGAATGGAGTGTTTTGTAATAATCGGTTCAATGTCGTCCAACGTCATAGCCCGGGTGTTGAAAGGAGAATTCAACCCCTAAACATGGATTCAATCTTGGCCGTGTAAATGTTAGCCTGTTATGGGCTGGCTGGGAAGATAGGTCAGTTACTGAATCTAAAAAAAATGCTCAATTCAACATCATTACTAAAGTTAATCTCTCCAACACTTCTATTGCAAGGAGTCAATCTCCCTGCACCGTGCAATGAAAGTATGGCAGAGAGTAACTTCAGTAAGGACGCTGCAAAGCACAGTTGGTCAACGTCATTACTCATCCCTCCAACACTTCTATAGCAACCAGTCAAGCTCCCTGCACCCTCCAATGAATGTATTGCAGAGAGTAACTTTAGTAAGGACGTTGCAGAGCACATATGCTTGTGGAAAGCCCAATTATGTGATTCCACACTGCAGGCCAGATCTCTGTGCAAAACTGTGTTTCCAAATGCAAATTGCAATCCCTACGGCCGAAGCTGAATTTGCCAAAAATAGAATGTATGATGGCAGGAAATGAAGCTGTACATTTAATTCGTTTCCTGAAAAACGAAAATGAAGAGAATTATATATTTTATTCGTTACCAACTTTCATCTGCTGTCGATGCCCATGCCATGTGGCAATGTTTTTGGTGGAATTAGGTTGCTGGGATTTTCTTGTCGTAGTTTTCTACGCCTCTGATCACAAATAAACTGCAACCAACCACCTGTCTCGCTCCACAAATATTTCCTGAACTTCCTCCACAGCCCTTATGCTTTCCCTTTTCACTGACATGATTTCGATTTACACCAAATTCGAGCTCATATCTCAAGATAAATCAATTCAAATATGATGAGGACAAAAGTCAAATTGTTTAGGTAGTAAGGAACAGTTTACTCAATCATATCGATAGATTAGTTGGGGTTGCGAGTATTGAAAATTAGACTATAAGAGACTTTGAGAGAACTTTTATATATATATAATATGAATAATTCATATGGCATGCTCATTGTAATAAAATTGCCATATCACCATGTCTATTTTTAGAATTTTGAGATTAAAGTTTTTATAATGTAAGGAAAAAATGCAATGTTAATATATAAAAGAATTATGGTAGGTAATGAGTCCCAATAACTACTCTAAATATGATGTTAAAATACTTTTTCTAATCTAAGTTTTTGCATATTTCATAATTTCTTCCTAACATACATATAATGGATAATTTATAAGCAATGATGCAATGTATATATAACAAGATTGACCTGATGACATGTATATATAACAAGATTGACCAAAGTGATTGTTGAAGCATGTCATCATATACACCTGTATGATCTTTATCATCAACAAAGTTGGTGAATCCTTCACATACCTCAAAACCTAGAAACCTAACAATCTCTATAGCATGATCAAACTAGAGTTTAGTGCGTCTTACAACAGGTTGCAAGGGAGTGGCACATCCTTGACATAGGTTGCAAGGGATTAGACATGTACCATTGTAAGGATAAGTCATGGAAGCAGAGTTGAATGTTGGCAAGCATTAAGCACTCCATGGAAATTCATAAATGTCGCAATACAAGAGGCATTGAATCTACTTCTATTTGTGTTATTTGTGTTGAGAATATATCAATAGAGTCATGGTATAAACAAGTACATTTGGCATACACATCATTCCATAAATAGAAATATTGCATACAATCATAAACATATTTCATCTTTACATGTTCAACATAAAAACAATTGTTGCCTAAGATATATAACTTCAATTCTCAACTTTCACTTACAATTGCATTCTATTTGGCATTCCTTTTTACAACTTCAAAGGGTGTTCCCTTTTACCCCTTTAGAGGTATTCTAGTAAAGTTATGGCTATGGTTTGGAGGTTCTTTAAACACTCATTTACAAAGCTTTTGTACCATTACTTTTGTAGTTCCCAAATCAACTTATTCATTGGAGTCTTTCATACATTAAATCATTTGCATCTAGTGGAAAACCAAATGTCATTTTATGCCCTTCAAATTGACTCCATTCACATATATCTAACTATGGAAAACCAAATGATAAAGCTAAAACAACTTCCAATTGAAACCAAACATTATGTGAAATATTATCGAATATTTTAGTTGAAACCAAGTGTGACCTAGAATAGCATATTTTTCTTAACGTATATTTTCAATCAATTTTGTTAAAAATTTGGTAGAAATTTGTTGCAATTATAAGTTTGAGTTGTGAAATTTGCATAGTTTAAATATTTTAGGGCCTTTTAGAGTGCTGACAATTGGTGGGAGTGAAAATCTTGAATTCTTCAACCAAAACAGAGCCATAGCTTGTTTTCACTCTTGAGGTCAGCCTCTGTGGTTGAGTTGTGAGGAAGTGATCCCTTCGGGTAAGCCCCGAGGGTTAGCTCAATTGGTTGAGTCAGCATCATTAAAGCAACTTTGTTGTTGAGAGGTCATGGGTTCAATTCTCTAGACACTCTTGGGGTCAGGTACTATGGGAGTCAACAAGAAGTGATCCTTTCAGGTAGATTTTCTTGGTACAAATATTTCGTGGATAAGGCGGTCACCAAACTCCAAGGATTGTGAACACCATATATATAAAATAATTTATTATGATCCCCAAGGGTTAGCTCATTGGTCAATTCCCCATAGTTATGAACATTTTTTATTGAGAGATCACGAGATTAAATTCTCTCGACACTCTCGAGCTCAGGCTTTGTGTTTGAGTCGACAAAAAGTGATCCCTTCTGATGGATCTACCTGTAACAATATTTTGTGAACGTAGAGAGTCACTAACCTCTAGAGACCATGAACAACATAAAAAAACAAAAAACAAAAAAAAACGAAAAACGAGAAAACAAACATTTAAATTCAACTCAACTTTGATATTTATGATTATTATTTTTTCCTTTACTATATTTTTTAAATAATTTTTTTACATAATTTAATATGTAAACATTAATTTTATTTTCATATAAATATTTTTAAATAAATTATTATTATTATTAATATGTAATATTAATATCCCCCGATTGGGGTGTGAGCTAGACAACACCCTCATCATGACAGTTTAATGACAATGGCCTTGGTGTACAAACCCACCACCCTCCACATGCTTGAGGTGATTGGTGTGGTGGCTCCATGCATGCAAGTGGTAAATACTCCTGCAGGAAGTGGCAATGACAATGAGTCTTGGGTTTGGAATTTTGTTAAACACTCTGAGAGAGAAGTCGGTAAGTGTTTTGTTCATAGTAAAGGAGTGAGGAAGGGTGGTGCAAAGCTCAGTGGAACGACGCGGTTCCACACAAGGTGGCAGCTAATCTTCTCCATGTGAGGGTAAACTGGAATGTGACCTGTCATTTCTTTCTCTCCTCCATGCATCAACTTATCTATTTAAGGGATTTTTGACTGCCTGGTGTCGTTTTGTCGGGGTTGTGAGAAAGCAAGGTTCCATGAAGTTGCATGTGTATGTCCTCCTACTATAGCAAGTCCTTTTTCTTGGCATGGTCTCTATGTCTGTTCGGTTCATAATTCTCCTATCTAGGATGGGGTTATACAGGGTTTGTATATCAAATAGTCAACCCCTAGGACTTCCTTCTGGTTCGGCCTGACATCACTGGAGCTCAGGGATGGGTTGTCAACTACGCCACCCCTAGGTTTTGTCTTACTATATCTTCTGGGAAAGGGTTGAGGGTTTTTCTCTACCTATTTTGGAGCCAAATTTTCTGTGTTAGAGCCAATTTCCATGACCTCCACCCTTGTGGGAGTCTTTTCGGGCTTACAAATGTGGCTCTGTGATGGTTTGGGGACTTGGTTAGTTCTTATGGTGTAAGCCCCGCAATTTTCTTCAAACCTTTTTCTGGCTGTTGTAATAATGGGCTCTGGGTTGTGGAGGTTGTTTCTATATTTGGGTCAGATGGTAAGGATGGCATGCATTGGAAGAAAAGGGAGGAAGTCCCTCGGATTCTGTATTGGAAATCATTGTTTTGTGCTCCTCCATTAACAAGTGTGTGGGGCAGTAGTGTCGCCTGGAAGCGAGAAGCTTCTAGGCTCGGGATACCACTTGTGCAAGCAATTCGGCCTGCCCTTGTCTCCATTACACACTGCAAGTACACAACAATGGCTTGAATGACGATTGCAAGAGGTCATGATAGGAAAACCAGGGGGACAACGAAGGTAGAGCAACCCAACTCCTCTGGGGACAAATTGAGGGGTCGCAAACCTATTGCCAGCATCATAAATGATGCGGTCACAGCATATCGTGAAGGAATGAGCGAGGAAATCCAGAAGCTAATCGAGGAATGGGAAGTAGACTTGAATCTACAGGCTGGATCGATGGAAATTGAGGTAGAGGATTGGCGGACTATGGTGCCGAACCCAGGGCACACCCGTGGTCATGTTACTCAGTTCAAACAGACCCTGTACATGTACTAGTACATGAAGAGTATATTGGGAAAGGCGTTGGAGTACGTCTTTGTAAGCATGACAACAACAATGCAAGACTTCCTTAATTATAAATAGGATTTTCATAAGCTCCAGTTTCAGATGCAAAAACAGGATGGTTGCCTTCGTCGAATTGAAGATCACCTCCCTTGCATTCTCTCACATACAGAGCTTTCGAGCTCCAATGCTAAGGACCCGGCTCCGATGGTGTCTATGTCTGTCGAGGGAGAAGAGTAGTCTGCTAGATGGTTTCTCAATTTTTTGTTCTCTTTTGTATGCGGAAAGCTTTTAATTCCAGAATGTTGCTCCTTTTGTTTATAGGCAAATAGTATATAGGCAAGGCAAAGGCATACCGACTTATCTAACTTGGGTATAAAGACTAATTATTTTTTGTTATTGGATGATGTATCACACTCTTAGGTGGCCAACAGAATTAGTTTGCCCTAAAACAAATTGAGGCCACATAAATATCTGTTATATAATTGTAACTTTCTTTTATATTAATGAAAATAAAAAAGTCTACTAAACTTACAAAATATATATATATATTATATATATATATAGTATATATATATATATATATATATATATATATATTATAATTATAATATACAAAAGTAATTAATATGCCACTTTACAACAAATATGAAATAATGGTTGCCTTCGTATCATAGTGAATTATTATTACATTATAGTGGATGAAGACTCAATAAATGATATCCATGTGTAATATGAACTATCTTAATTATTTTAAATGGATTTTCATATGCAAAATTGACTTTAACTTGTTTTAAATCTTTTCAATAAATAATTAAATTGAAAGTAATTTTCATTCCTGTTTTAAATGGATGGGAAAAGATAAACTTAACCACCCAAATAAGAATGTTAAGAGATTACTAATAATTTTTGTTTTTTTTATAACTAAAACGAGTATTTTTATTTATTAGAGGCCAAAGCCAAGCAAGTATTACAAATCATTTTCATTGCTTTTCTCTGTTTTTTTAGTGCTCCTAAGGAATGATTATTTTTGGAGTCTCTGCATTTATGCTGATCATACTTTTTTCAAGATTGCATCCTGCATTTGCTAACCTGTCTGCTTCAGTGTTTAAATCTCTGAGGATATGGAAGAGCTGTGCTGATGAGAATTCCTTCATTAATCTGTTTACTCTTGCTAGCTGCTTGTTTAGAACTGGATCTTTGAGGCTTTTCTTGTGTATTAGAGACCTTATCAGCAGTTCTGAATCTCCAAAAACTATAATTTCATTTGCGTTTCCTTTTCTGGTCAATTGACAAGCTTTTAATAGATTGAGTGCTTCCGCTTGATTGTTGGTTTTTAGCCCAAGTCCCCAACTGAATTCCTCTTTTCTGCCATTCTGAAAGTAAATGACACCTCCTGCTCCTGACCTGCCTGGATTTCCTTTCGAAGCCCCATCGAAGAAGATTGTAAATTTACCTTGTGACTTCCACCAATTCTGAAAATTGTTCGACTTGTCTCTGTACTGCCAGTTTTCCTTGTGGTTTGGGTGGGTGATGGCATGTGTAGTTGGCATGGGTGTATAACCTTCCAGCCACGTCTTTTCTTCATTTCTGAGATTGCTGTCTTTGACACTAGTTTGTCTCAGAGTTTCTATGAGGAGATCCTTGGCTTGCCTTGCTACTGCTTCTGCATTTATGTCTTTTTGATTGAAGACAGCTTCATTCCTGGAGAGCCACAACTTCCAACAAACATATTTCGGTGCAGCAGTCCATAACTTGTGCCAAAGAGATTTTTCGTTGATGCTGTGGGGATACCGAGTTTTCCATGTCAAAAACAATTGTGTGATCTAACACCGTGTTGGGGGACTCACATTCAGCCCTATTAAGAAGTTGTACCACACTTTCTGTGCATACTCACAGTCAATAAACAAATGGACTGCAGTTTCTGAAGCGTTCTTGTAGAGGGGACAACGATGCGGGCCTGCAAAGTTTCTTTTGCACAAATTGTCTCCGGTCAAGATTTTATTGTGGAATAAGGTCCAACTGAAGAAGTTAATCTTGGGGATGCTGAAGTTTTCCCATATCTGTTTCCAAACTGATTCAGGGTACTGTGACTCCTGTTTTCCTTGCATTTGAAAGTAGCCTTGTTTGACCGTATACTCTCTTGTTTTGCCCCATCCCCATTGATCTTCCTCTTCCTTATGCACAGGTGTAAAATCTGCTATTGCGTCTAACAAAATTTTTGACTGTTCTTTTAAGTGGGTTGGGATGATTGGCAACGTCCAGCGCTGCCAGTTGCCATTGAGGTCCCACTCTGCTATATCCTCAATTTTCCTTACTCCTTTAGAGATTAACCAGACTCTCAACTCTGCTATTTCGTTGATGGTTGAGAGAGGGGAGTGATTCATGATTCGTTCTTTCCATAGTAGCAAATTTTTGCCATTCCTAGGGATTTTGTATAAATGGTTTCGGAAGAATTCGATCCCTCAATAACACAGCCTCCAGGCCTGCGTTCCTCTTGGAGATTGCGTTGGATTGAAAGATGAGATTGGTTGCTTTTGTAAATATTTGAGGTTCAACAACTGATTGATTGGGTGCGAAGGTTCTGTGATTAATTGCCACAGGAGTTTGCCTCCCAATGCCAGATTTGCATGTTGGGGATCGCGGATTTGAAGTCCGCCTTCAGCTATTGGGCGTTTCACTGTCTCCCATTTGATGAGATGGAAGTGATCTTTGTTACCTTTCCCTCCGCTCCAGAGAAAGTTTCGAATGATGCTGGATATTTGGTCAGTGATTTGTTTTGGAGCCAGCAGCAGCGAGGCTTGATATGTGGGCAGGGCAGAGAGCACGGATCGGATGAGGGTGAGTTTGCCTCCGGTGGTGAGCCAAACTCCGCCCCACGCTGTTATCTTATTTTTGAATTTAGATATCACTTCTTCCCACAATTGATTTCGATTGGAGCCCCTCGTCAATGGTAAGCCTATATATTTGATTTTTTCCCACAGAGCATATCCTTTGAGCCCCAGAACACTGGCAATTTTGTCTGTAGCGTGCGGATCGATATTCCAACTGTATATTGCACTTTTCCTTTCACTGACTAATGCACCGGTGATGTTGCAGTACTGTTGAAGAATGGTTTTAAAAGCGCTTGCAATTCTCATGGATGCGCCCCCCAACAAAATTGAATCATCTGCGAATAGCACATGATTCACCGGGGCTATGCCTTGAACTATCCTTATCCATGGAATGGTACCGATTTGTTTCTCTTGGGTTAGCTTATGACTTAGAACGTCTGCCATCGAGATGTATAGGAAGGGTGAAAGGGGGCAGCCCTGCCTCAATCCCCTGGTTGCTTGAAAAAATTCCGTTGGTCTGCCGTTCACCATTGGGGCGATCCAAATGTTTTCTGTACAAGCCTTGATGAGGTTTATGAAATCCTGTTTAAAGCCAAAAGCTGCTAGAACCCTGAACAAAAAGGAGCGATTAACACGATCAAAGGCATTGCACATATCCAATTTAATGATCATACCTTGTTCTTTCCGGGTTAGGCTGGAATGGAGAGCTTCTTGAATCTGGATGACATTGTCCAGAATTTGTCTGCCTTTTACGAATCCTCCTTGTGCCTAAGAGATGAGCTTTGGGAGAAGAGGCTTGATTCTGTTGGCCAGCAGCTTGGCCACAATCTTATAAGATAAATTGCAGAGAGAAATCGGCCTATATCTGTCAAAGGTCCTTGGGTTTGTTTCCTTGGGAATTAAGGCAAGGAAGGTAGAGTTTATTCCTCCTCCTACTTTTGCCTTCCTCAGGATTCCTCTTACCATTCTGAATAGGTCGATTTTGATGATTTCCCAACAGATTCTGTAGAAGTGAGCTGAGAACCCATCGGGTCCTGGAGCTTTATCCACCATGGACCAAACTACATTGGTTATCTCCTCTTCCATGACTGGGCTCAACAGAGAATCGTTGTCCTCCTCATTGACTAGGTTTGGGATGGTTGAGAGGAACTCCTCTGCGTCCTCCTCATTTCCATTTCTTTCCGCACTTAAAAGATTATGAAAATGAGTGACCGAAACTTCTTTGATTTGTGAGAATCCGTTATACACCTGTCCGGTTGTGCTTGTTATCTCTGCTATGTGATTACGGGAGACTCGTGCCCTGTACTGTCTATGAAAGTATTTGGTGTTCCTGTCTCCAAATTTGAGCCACAAACTTCTGGACTTTAAACGCCAGTATTCTTATTCAGTTCTGAAACAACAATATGCTTTCCTTTGGGCAGTTTTTTCTATGTCTAAATCTGTGGGAGAGGGATCTTTCTCCTCCATTTCGAATTGGACTCTTTCCAGCTGAAGAACTGCTTCTTTCCTTTGGCTAGTTGGGGTTTGCAAAGATTTTTTAATCCAATCTTTCAGAGCTTTTTTGGTGTTTTTTATTTTTTGTTCCCACACATAACTTGGGGAACCGTAAACAGCTATCCTCCAGGCTGTTTGAACAGTTTCATAGAATCCGTCTTTTTCTGCCCAGAGAGGGCTGAAGCGAAAAGGAAGAGGGCTGAGATCTTCTTCTTTTTTAATACAAAGTAGAACTGGCTTGTGATCCGATGTAAGCTTGGGGAGGATCTTGGAGAAAACCATTCTATTGTCCAGCATTAATGTACTGCTGATGAGAAACCTGTCCAGCCTAGCTGAGATTTGATTTTCTCCTGATCTGTTGTTGGACCAGGTGTATTTGCCTTTTATAGGTTTGAAGTCAACTAAGTCCCACTGTAAAGTCAGATTGCCCACAGTGTTGACGAAGGGGTCTCTAGAATAAATCCCTCCTCTTTTTTCTTTAGGGTCTAGAATGATATTCAGATCTCCTCCGATGACTATGTTTGTAGGGTTGATCTATTCTATATAAGCCATTAGTGTCCTCCAACACTCTCTCTTTTCTTCATAGTGGACTGGAACATACAAATTAAAAAGAGCCAAGGAGAGATTGCTTACCGAGTGTCGCAGATCTGTGTGGATCCAGTGTTGGGTCTTTGTGGATCGTTCCAAAGTGAATGAGTTTTTTGACCAAAACGTGCTTATTCCACCGGCCGATCCCCTTCCACTGACAGTCTTTCCTGAGTCATATTTCCATTTCAACATGCTAGTGTTTAGAAGGGCTTCCCCTTCTATCTTAGTCTTCTGGAGCATTAGGATGTCTGCGGTTTCCATTTTCAGTAAGTCCTTGATAGCCTCAGCCTTATTGGGATTACCCAGCCCCCTACAGTTCCAGGAGATCAACTGTATCATTTACCACTTGATGAAGGGGGGCCTCCTGGCTTGGATGCCCTTGGTCTTGTGTTTCTCCCGATGGTCATTTCTATGGTGGCTTGACTGCCTAGGGTTTTCTGCCTTTCTGATTCTTCTTCTCTGGTTTCCCTGTTTGTTCTTCTACCCACTTTTTTTAGTGGCCTTTCGAGTATCTCTTCATCAGATGAACCCACATATTCTTGGTTCTTCTTTTTTTGTTTTATTATGTCTGCATAAGAAGGAGAGGGAGTGTTGCTGGGATTCGGATTTGGGACATTACCTGGTTCTTGTATATCTTCGTTGTTCTTTTGCGGTGGATCTTCTGGTTCGGCCTCTGGCGGATCTTCCAAAGGAGTGAGGGATTCGAAGGGATTTTTGTCCCCAGCATTGCTTTCAGCTTCTCTACTTCTGCTGTTTTGATTATTTGTGTCTTCAAGCCCTGATTTGTTCGCTGTCTCTTTTGTTTTGTTTTTATTGTTCTGCCTGTTGCTCGCTGTTCTCTTTGCTTGCTTCCATTGGTCACCTTTTTCTTTTTCTGCTGTTTCCTCCATTTTTTTTTGCAGTACCTTACAAAATGCTCGTATTCGTGGCAGTGCCGGCATTTAAAAGGAAACTGTTCATAGTCTAGTTCCTGGATGTGCGACCAGTCGGCCACTGTTAGCTTGATAGCTTCAGGGAGCCCGACCTCTAGGTCGACTTCCACGCAGATGCGTGCGCAAGAGAACTGATCCTTTCTCGGAGCCTGATCTACATATCTGCCTAGGGCATTGCCGATGGATTTCACCGAGCTCTGGCTCCAGCAATGGAGAGGGAGATGTGGGAGGCGCACCCAAACTGGAACCGCTGTGGGAACGTCTTGAGCAGGATCAAAATCCGGATGCCATTTGTTCAAGTATAACCCTCGTGGCCCCATAAAGTAGGGTCCATTTCTGAAGATCAAGCTTCGATCTTCTTCGCTATCAAACACGAATACAAAAAACCGTTTGCCTACAAAATGACTTTTTATACCTTCCTTGACCAGCGGGATCCTGTTTCGATTGACCCATTCGTCTACTGCCTTCGGGGATGGCCATAGCCCTGTGAACTTGCCTATTAGACCCCTTTCAGCTAGATTTAACGCTGTTCTGCATGCTTCTTCTGCCAGTAGAGACACCGAGGGAATGTTGTCCAACTTTTTCACAAACTTTTGCTGCGAGAGCGGGATCGGTCGCTTTTCTGATGCAGCAACAAGGGCTCAGAAGGCATCTAAGTCTGACTCGCCCTCTTTCGCCATTCGGAAAAGGCTGTGATCAGGGCGAAAGCCCCATGCATCAAATCTGATCAATCCCGATCTGATTCAGAACTGATCCTGGTTCTCTGTTCCGGTCTGTCAAGCAAACGGATTGGCCACGCCCAGTTCAGTAGGGGTTCAGAGCCGTCACGGAGCGCGCGCAGTCAAAAAATTCAACCTTCAAATATATGAGATTACTAATAATTAATACAGTTTAATTTTATATTTATGATATTTTTAAAAATAAAATATTTTTTCCATCCAGGGACAAAAGATATCTCTAAAACATTGCTTTTAAATTTGGAAATTATTCTTATAAATAAATATGAAGATTTTTTTTTTTAATAAATGAATAAAAATTATTTAAATTATTAATCATTTTTATTTTTATTTTTATTTTTATATATCAATCACAAAAATATAGACTATATACCAACTTTCACCCTTTCCACTGTTTATGGTATATATTTCATTAATTTAAAAATAGTTTTTTTTTAATGAATATAAGTTTTGGTTATATAATTTTAAAATATAATTAAAATTAAAATTTTTAAAAGTAAATTGATTATAATAAAACCTTACTTCTCCGTTTTTACTAAATGCTTTGAGTGTAATTTCAAAATACAAATTTCAATACCGATCTCAATATTTATTAGTGCAAATGATTTTGAACTGAAATACATGGTTAAGGCTCTAGTTGAGCTTTAACAACATTATCAATCATGAGCTCATTATTAATGGCAGTGTTAACACCGCATACAACTTTTAACGAATACAGATTTCTCGTGCACGATGAAACAACACCTTCCTTGTTGCAAAACCATAAAATCTTACAAAAATCTATTATGCCTTTGTCCCTTCCTGAAATATTTGAACCTTGAATGTAACAAAGTGAATAAAAATAAATACTTACACTTCTGAATATTTGAACCTTGAATGTAACAAAGTGAATAAAAATAAATACTCACACTTTTATATATATCAATAATATCCATTTTTTTGCTATAGAGAGTAATGGTTTTTTGGGCGTTGTCAATTAAGGTTATAATTTGTCATTTGCTATAGAGAGTAATGGTTTTTTGGGCGTTGTCAATTAAGGTTATAATTTGTCATTTGCTATAGAGAGTAATGGTTTTTTGGGCGTTGTCAATTAAGGTTATAATTTGTCAGGCTACATTTTCACCATAATCTGGTAAATGTTTTTAAAGAAATTCAATGCTCTCAGTGTTTGAATTGTTTTTTTGATGGTGGAAATAGATTCAGCACCATCAAAAATTCCTGGGATGTTGAAGATAATGGAGAATATCCTAGAATAGGTAGAGTTGGTTCACGTAACCTCAGGATAGGAATTAGTTTCTATTTCTTAGGATGTTGTTCTAACTTCTCTAAAACTATGTTTCCTTTTTAAAGTGTAATGTGGATGAACAATGTAGAGCGTTCTGCAGAGCCAGACTCTCCTGGTTCAGACTCTCTTTCGTAGAGCTGACTAGTGGGTTTTATTTTAATTCAAACATTGCCATTTTTATCATGGTATCAGAGCATCAGAGCTGAGGAACTTGTATGCTGGCTGGTGAGTGGTTCTTCGAACTGAAATCATCGCAGGTTTTGAGTGGATAACCGCGACGATAACACTATTACACTCCTTGAAATTTTTAGTTTTCGACCGTCGCAGTTTTTTAGTGTACAACGGCGACAATCTCAGAAAATTGATGTATAACTGCGACATTCTCAGATATTGGGCGTATATCTGCGATGACATCTCAGAAAATTAATGTATATCTGCGATAGTCTCGAATATTGGGCGTATATCTACGACGATAGTGTAAACCAAAGAAATTGCATGGGGGAGCCAAGAACAAGGCTGTAGGTGTCAGAGAAGCTGAGTGGGGAAGCGAAGAACAAGGCTGTTGCTGACAACAGAAGGTTGTATGGAGGTTGAGAAGGAAGCCACAGTGATCTGTGGGTGTGCTGCGAGATCAAACAACATTGAAGATCAATGATGTCACAGATCTGGGGTAAATTTAACATCTTTTACCTGTTGATTTTTTTCCTAAATCGCCAAGATGAAAAACAATATATTTGAAGCATGAATGAACGAGCATAACAAGCTCGATGGTTCCAATTATGCAAATTGGAAGTTTAAGATGCAGACTCTGCGAGAAGCGCAGAGTGCTTGGATGATTGTGAATGGGGATGAGTCGAAACCTGCGGCTGGATCAACATCAATCCCAGATTGGAAGAAATGAGAAACTAGATCAAGGACAATGTTAAAGATGTTAGTGAAAGACTGCATCATTCCATACATCAGGGAATGTAAGTCAGCTAATGAGATATGGGGAATCCTAAGTAGTTGTACAAGATCAGGTATTCAAATCATCTTTTGTTCCTCAAGAGTAAGATCCTGTCCCTGAAGATGGAGAATAATGAAACAATTGCTTCATTCGTAGCAAGGATCAAGAATCCAAAGAACAAACTAGCAGAGAGAAGAGAGGAGATCGACTCCGAAGCCCCAGAGTGTTGATCTTGCATTAATGGCGAAGAAGAACTTCCATAAAGGGAAAGGGAGTCCACAATAGCAAAACGGGGCAAGTTCACAGACACAGCCAAATCAGACCCAAGGTATGCATCCGAATAAAAACTATTCTAAAAATATTTTTTTTTTTTTTATTGCGGAAAATTGGGTCATATTGACAGGGAATGTAGGAAAAAGAAGTATCATGAAGAATAGAAGAAGTAAAAAAGACATGCAGGTCATCTCACGAATAAAGATCAGGTGCATAATCTCAGATTGTTCATGGCAGATCGAGATGAGAATGTTGATGCAGACATCTGGTATGTAGATTCGGGAGCGTTAACACACATGACAGGGAATAAGCATTGGCTGGAGGATTTTAAAGAAATCAACGAAGGCGCACAAATTTACCTAGGTAATGACAGAAGTCATCAAATCAAAGGATGTGGGAAAGTTTCTTTCATTCTAACTGATGGTAATATCAAACAAATATATAATCTTATGTATGTGCCTGAATAACAAAGAACTTGATTTCTGTATCCATGATTACAGATCAAGATTTGAAAAATTAATGTTTAAAATATAACTATTATATTAAAGATCCGCCAGATGGCATGAAGACACTTGCTACAGGGATCTGAACAGGAGGACTGTACAAGTTGGATGTGAGACTTGCACTATTTCGAGCATTGACAACAGCGAGCCTGACTACAGAAGAGCTTTGGCATCAGAGATTCAGCCACATCAACTACAATGATTTATTGTTACTACAAAGGAAGGAAATGGAAAGAGATCTTCTTATGCTAAAACAAGTACATAATGATTGTGATGCTTGTACTTTAGGAAAAATGCATAGAGAAAAATTCCCTGTTAGAGTAGAAAAGAAACAGAGGGATATACTGGAGTTAGTGGTCATAAACCTTTGTCGACCCATGTAGACAAAAACATTAGGAGGTGCGCTGTATTTCCTACTATTTATTGATGATTGTACGAAGTTTACTTGGGTTTATTTCTTAAGTAAGGAGAGTCATACATTCGAATACTTTAAGCAGTTTAAAAATATGATTGAAAGACAAACAGGGAAACAGATAAAAATTCTCTGCTCTGATCAAGGGGGAGAATACAGGAAGGATGAGCTGATCAGGTATTGTAAAGATCATGGAATTTTGTAGCAGTTCACAGTACCCCATACTCCACAATAGAATGGAGTAACAGAAAGGAAGAACAAAACTTTGGTGGAATGTGCTAGAAGTATGCTGAAAGGTAAGAATCTTTCGAATGGTTTTTGGGCTGAAGCAGTGAATACTGCAGTTTATTTAAAAAATAGGAGTCCTACAAAAGTTCTTGTGTCTAAAACTCCTTATGAAGCATCATATGGATATAAGCCTGCAGTAAAACACTTAAGGATATTTGGATCAAAATCATTTGCCCACATTCCAAAGGAAAATAGAAGAAAATTAGATTCAAAAGCCATCAGATGTACTTTTGTAGGGTATTGCTCATCATATAAAGCATACAGTTTATTTAATCCCTCTACTCACAAGATTTTGTTAGTAGAGATGTTAAATTCCATGAGCAGGATCATGAAGAACCTGATGAGCACTATGAGGAATGGGACATTCTGTACTTTGTGGATGAAGAAGAAGTAGAAAGCAATCAGGGTCAACAATAGACAAAGGCAGAGGATGAACAACATCAACAGCAAAAACAACAACAAGAAGAAGAAATAAATGATAATCAAACAAGGTTTGAAACCACCACCCCACCACTCAGGAGATTAGGTAGGAAAGCTCAAATGCCTGCAAGATATAGGGAAAATGCTTTTATAACTAGTATGATGAATGTGGTTAAACAATCTAGTTATAAAGAAGCAAATGAAAGTAGTGAATGGAAAACATCCATGGAACAAGAATATGTTTCAATTATCAAAAATAACACTTGGGAATTGGTAGAACTTCCTAGAGGAAAACAAGTCAGGTTGCAAATAGTTATATAAACCGAAAATCAATGCAGATGGAACTATAGAAAAAATGAAAGTTAGGTTGGTTGCAAAGGGGTATAAACAAAAAGAAGGGATAGATTATGAAGAAACCTTTGCCCTTGTAGCTAAATTGAACACCACCAGATTGTTAATCACTTTAGCTACTAAGAAACATTGGATGATTCAACAACTAGATGTAAAGTCTGCATTTCTGAATGGAGAACTGAAAGAAGATGTTTATCTAGAGAAACCATAAGGGTTTGTCCAGAAAGGAAAAGAACATTTAGTCTGTAGGTTGAAGAAAGAACTTTATGGACTAAAACAAGCTCCCAGGTCATGGTATGAGAAAATTGATTCATTTTTTCTATAAGTTGGCTATAATAGAAGTAAGAATGACCCTAATATTTACACCATGAAAGATGGACAAGGGTGCGTAGTGCTGATTTCATTGTATGTAGATGATTTGATAACTACAAGTGATGCTACATATTTAATTGATGAAATTAAGCAACAGATGTCACAGATGTTTGAGATGAAGCATCTTGGTGAACTTAGATACTATTTAGGTCTCGAGATCTGGAGAGATTCAGGTCAAACATTTTTGTCTCAAGCAAAGTACGTTAAAGGCTTGTTAGAAAAGTTTAGAATGGATCAGTGTAAGTCTGCACTGATACCATTGCAGCAAAACATCAAATTGTAGTGTGAGGATACCCAAAATCCTGAAGTCTGACAACCCAGATTTCCATTTTTTGTCGGATTTTCTCAAAATCCTACCAGAATTTCTATAGTTTTCTGGGCAAAATTGTGGCCTTGTTAGACTAGGGCGTATCGTTTTGGGTCAAACATGTTCATTCATTGGAAAATGTCTATTAGAAATCTACAAATATGAGATACTTTACATTTTTTTTCAAGGTTGACAAAACAATATGACATACTTTCCTCTCTTTTTTACAAGGTTGACAAAATAAAAAATAGTATCAATTTGATAAAATAATCATAAGAACAACAATATATAAAATATACATATTTTAGCTTCGAAAATCTAAAACTGAAAAACTAGCTAATAAATCTATTATTATCATATGATTTAAAATTAGTAATGCCTTAAAAGCAATCAAGTTGGCCAACATTCTAGATTTGTAACTGAACGCTTCACTAAACTTAGGCACATTATAATGAAGAATCCCTAAGCCTTGAGCATATTACAATGGAGAATCGCTAAACATTTTAAAGGTTTCATCACATGTAATCCACAGGCTCTAATACCAATGGCCATTAAAACCATGTGCCCGAAGGACCTAACAACCATGAATCAAGTTTAATCTAACATTAGCTCATTTAAATTTTCATGCTCTCCTCCCTATCACATAGGTCTACTCCAAGACTTTATCGACTGGGGTAGGTCTTACAAAGATATGCCTATATTATACATGTAATACAAATCACCTCCAAAGTAATGTGCCTATTTTTTTGTCCAACAATTATGCTACCATTCTCTCAAGTTTGCATACATGCTCACACGAGGAGCTCTCCTCATCATATCTCGCTTATGTGGCTACATCTCACACCGATTGACCTTTATTTTGTCTCATGCAATCTTCACGTATGAAACCATCACCTCTTTCCACAAGCCACGATCCCTTGGCTCTAATACCAATTGTTAGTAATAAAACAAATATTGTGAGAGAAATAAACAAATATATCATAAACACATAAACAATAATACATGAACGCAATATTTTAAACATGGAAACCATTATAGGAAAAATCAGTTGAATGATCTTTTGTACCCCAAAGGAAAAGTACAAATATGAATTCACACGATCTAGAGATATAGTGAGAGAAGTTGTGTAGCTGCATGGATGAGAAAAGTGAGATGGATTTTATGGTGGTGAGATTCGGTGAAGGAGCCAACGTGTGATGGAAAGCCGCAATAACATGTAAACACCCTAAATATTTTTGGTCCAAGTTGTAAATCCTAGTTGTAGGCATGTTGAATTCCTCAAGGTTGTTATAAGACATGTTGTTTAGGGATACATGTAGTGTAGTCACACATGATGTCTCAAGTTGTGGAATGGACCACTTGAATAGGTATAGGGTTGTGTTGTAGCAGTTACAACCACCCTCCAAAATTTTTCCTTAGCTTCGTTTTGAAGTCTCCCTACCAACTATCCTAGTAGTATGTCTTGCACTGTCAAGTACATAGACTTCATTGGTTTTTCAGTAGCTTGCTAGCCTATGCATATTAATTTGCTTCACTCCCCCCACGCGCTACCACTTCGAACTTGGGATATTTGCTGGCTAAGTATATCCCTTAGAAATTGTGAAATTCTGGACAGGAACCGGCCTTCCCTACATAAATTGCGCAAATCCATTGGGCTCAAAAATTGTGCAATGCAGACAGATAGTCTTCCTTGGGAAGATTGTGCAATATGGCCCAATACTATAGCTGAATCCATAAATTGAGAAAACCAGTTGGGCAAACTGTTGAGCTCCAAAATTGCGCAGAGCAGTCAGATAGGCTTCCTTGGAAAAACTCCGCAATCTGGCCAACGTTGCAGCTCAACCCAAAAATTTGTGCAATTATGGGTAGCAGTTACCTGCTCCTCCCAGATATTTCGTAATCCCTCTGGGACAGCCAGCCCAAATCCTTCCAAAAATTTCACAATTTTAGGCAGCAATCACCTTCTCCTCCCAAAGATTTCACAATCCCTCTGGGACAACTAGCCCAGTTCCTCTTAGAAATTGCGCAAATTTGTCTCTCAGTTAAGCAAGTTGTTGCATGTGCCTTCAGGTTGACTGGTTCCCTCCAGGACCGAGCAAAATTGATTTTCATGCACGGGATTCTCTTCCTGAAATAGCAAAAGGTACCATGCAAAAGGCATCCCTAGATCTAGGGATCTATTCTTAGCAGTTGGAGGTTACATGCAAAGCTCATTTTGGAAACCTCTCACCAAATGTTGCTTTTTCCAAGATTTGTGGCACGCGCGTCATAACCTCGATCTTATCAAAACTCGTCAACCGGACACTGCAAAGCTCATTCCTCACATTGACCTTACATCTTTGACATCTCACATTGCATCAAGGAGTCTTTGACACTTTTAGCTTAGTTTTTTCAAGGTAAGTCTGCTTTTCATGTCTTGCACTGCGTTTCTTTCACTTTTTGTGTTTCGCTTTGTGTGAGTTATGTCTACTTGATTTTAATAAGCGATTTTTGTTGTTTTAATGTATGTTAGCTTGTAGAAGCACCATTTCAGTTTTCGTTCGCATATCACTATTGTGGCATGCATGAAATTGTTTTGCACCAACGGTCGCCATTGAGGTGACCTGCTTCACACATGCATGTTTTCCTGTTTTCTGAATCCTACACTTACTATTTGCATGCATGATCATTCACTCTTGTTTACACTCAGTATCACCATGCATTCAGACTTCTCATGTTTTCAGTCGCCCGTCGATGGGTATAGGCTGCCTTAGCCCAGTCCTTGCCTTGCCCGGCTATAATTGCACATTTGTGGAAGTGAAGGCTCTACCTTCCCTCCAGAAATTGCGCAAGTCTAGCCCAACACTGACCTCCATGCTTGCATTACACAATTCTGGGAGGCAGTGCCGTATTGGCCCTAGAAACTGCCAATGTAGTTTATTGGTTTGCATGTCACTGCTGACTGAAATTGCACATTACGCAGTTTTAGTCCTTAGCAGGCTAGACTGGACTATGCATTGCGTAGTTCCAATAGTCAGTCAATGTCCCAACAACGTGGACTGTGCCTTGCGCAGATTTGGTAGTCATTCACACAGGTATGTTGCATGTCAGTCCTCTAGTTTGTTTTAGTTTTTGATGACAAATTACTTGTCATGAGTGTTGTTATGTCTCCAGGTATCACAGGTGTTCATTTGCCTCTCAGCAGCACAGGTACAATGGCTTCTAAGAGAGCAGAGTCGATGACATTGTTCAGAGCACTACTGGGGATGCAGTCGATCAAGTGTCTATGAACTTGCCTATCTATGAAGGCATCAAGTTGTTCATGGACAAGGATATCAAGATGAAATGGTAGCGACATCACATCGAGCATCACCATTAGTAGCAACAGAAGGTTGCACACCTGCATGCGACAAATGCAAGAGGAGTGTTGTTGACAGTGCAGAGATGGATCAAAGTTGCAAGCTCAAGCAGATCCACCTCTGATGAAAGAAGCTTTGGAGATTGAGGCTATGAGGCGACAATGCGACAAGAGGATCACACAAAGGCAGAGAGAGAAACAGAGAAGGAGTTGCAGGTGTTGAATCATCAACTCAAGGAAGAATAGGAGTTGCATAGATGAGAGGAGTTTCAACAGGAACAAGCACAGTAGGAGGCGCAACATGCACAGACTGATGAAACTGCGCCCATACAGGTTATGGACCCATACAACAGTTAGCATGGAGCAGAGAGGGTGAGAAATGATATCGATTGCATGCAAGGGTATTCAGGAGCATGGATTTTATTTTGTGAACACATGTGACCCCACCCATTTGGCACACTCATTGAGGCAAAGACAAGAAGCAAGTTTGACTAGAGCTAAACATGTATTTCGACAAGTTGATGTGCATGGTCACTAGCACACACTTGGAGATCAACACAGACACTATGCATCAGTATGTTGCTGGTCCAACTGCACTCAAGACAATGATGCACATGTTATTAGATGAGTTGGACAAAGGAGTTATATCAATGTACCCGGATGCAACGAAGGCCATAATTCGCTTTCAACGGGCTGTCACCATTGAGCGCACAGACACCATCATGGACGACCAAGCCTAGCATCAGTTTGCCACCATCAGTTATCACGAGGATGTCGAAGAGTTGGTCTTACCACAACTGTCTGAGTGTTAGTGATGTCTTGCATGGCTTGCTCAAGCCTATTTTGTTTCACATGGGTACATGTACAGATTGTATGTAACATCTTGTCAAGTGGAAGTTTAAGTATTGATAGTTGAATGTAACAGTCATAGAGTAGTTGAAGAGTCATGAGGGTAGGCGAATAGTTACAAAGGGGAATGTCAAGGGTCACTTCAACCTTTGCTATATATAGTACCTCATAACTCATTGTATAGGATTTTGGTCAGCCAAGCTTCCGATAGGAGTATCTTAAAGAAAGCTTGGAGAGTATTGTAATGAGCCTTGGCTTCTCCACAATACAAAGCTAGTACATCTCTTTGGAGGAGTAGGTGACAATGATTGTAACGTTCCGCTATCAGGACTAGTGGTTGGTCATGGTTGTACTGTATGATTGGAACTTTCACTCCTTAATATAACATAGCCATCACGTTTCATACATATGTTGTTATTGTATTTCAACGATCTTGGTTACTCTAATGATATATGGATCTGTTTGCTTACGCATGCATGTATGGACTCTTTCTATATAAGTATGTATGAATCTTAATGAGATGTGTTGTTGGTTTAACCATCACTTTGGATTGTTAGCTTACTTTCCAGTTTGTGATGCATCTTCGCTCGTGTGTTCCCTTCCAAGTGGCGTGCTTCCACAGGTTTCCAAGGGGTGCACTCACCTCACTTTCTCTGTGTTAGAACCATTCATACACCTTCCTTGGCTTGCTACCCATGTCACACCCTTGCTACCAACACGGACATCTTACTTGCCTTTGCACGCAACCGCAGTCAAGGTGATACCGTACAACCCACTACTGGGACTCCTACACCAAACGGTCTGAGGTCTAGTTGGGACTTCTTATCGGGGAGATCCCCTGACATGTTGTCGAGTCCAACATTGTCAACATTTTGGCGCTAGAAGGAGGGCTAGATGACAAGCTGAGTCCTCTCAATATATTTTGAATCTTTTCATATCTATATCATGACCAACTACAAAGTTCGTCTTCTGGAGTGTATGTCTTATGGAAATGACTTCAAAATCTCGAAAAAGCTCTAGGATAACTTGTCACATAAAAAATATGATGGTGGAGGCTAAGTAGCATTGGTTAGGCCTATGGTCAGCATTGTAGGCTCATGCGAAAGACATGGAATCTTTGAAGAATACATGACTTGCGCATTGTTCGTCTACACGCTTTGAGGGAACCCAATGCACTAGTGTGCCACACTGCCTAAAAAATCTATTGATTCTCTTTCTCATCTGGTCGTAGAGATAGACTGTGCTTTCAATCACTTTAACCGTAACGCACTCAACAAAGAAATTCTAGAATTACGAAAAGAACCCGATTAATCCGTTGAACAATTTCACACATGATTTTGTAATCTTTCATACCAATTTCCTGAAGATGAAATTGATTGGGAATTTCTCGATGGAATATTTGAGTATCTTCTTCACATATATGAAAATACACAATTCTTGAAATCATCTGAACCCCGCTCAACACACTTTGGTGATGGAGCTGTGTAATCGTAAGTAGGCACAGTTGTTGTCACAAGTGACTACCCGACTTCACCTCATCAAACTGCTCCACCACCGTAGAGTGATGTGGGATATTATGCACACACATTTTTTGAACTATCACATCCTCCCACCCCACCCGCTCTTGATATCTGCACAAATTTGGTTTGCAAGCATGTTGGTTGTCACTTGGATTTGTTCCCTCAGCCTCTGTCCCCTCGTTCTGTTGATCCTCCAGATTGTATTGTCTCGTGTTCTTCCATTCTGGACTCCTCACCTGTTGTGAATGAGGATCAAGTTGTTGACGGAGTTGGTGTTATGCAGCCAACCTGCGCCATCATTCATAATGAGTGTGTGCAGGAATCTAAAGAAGAACCTGCAGTCAAGGATGACTCCCTTCCATCCGTGCCTCACCTGCTCTATCTTAACATCCCTTGTGATTCCACCACTATTGATTTCCCCTGTGAAAACTCATTTACAGATGTCTCTACTTCCAATTGTTCACAGGACATGTCAGATGTCAGTCTATCATTACATTGCAGAGAGGAAAAATCTTCCTCTGAAAATCCATCCAATCTGTCATCTGTCATTTCTGAAAACGCAAAGGGTGAACATCCTTGCTTCTCATCTACCCCTCTACACGATTCATCAAATCATGAGGATGCCGACGAACATCCCGAATTTTTTGATTGTGGTTTTCGTGATCTCTATACTTCTTCATTTGATCATGATGTTAATTCACTTGTTGTCAATCCGTCTAAGCCACTGGTCTCCAATGATCTACCTATCGACGAAGCCAAAACCCCGCAGGCTGTCGACGCACTTCAACCTGAGTTGATGGTTATGTCAGGCCCTCATTTTATTGAGGTTGGTTTCACTTCCGATTAGGAAATTGTTGAAACACGCAAGGCTCCTCATCACTCTCTTCTTTGCATTGAAGATCAACTGAACACCCAGATTTTGCTTCCTCCACTCGAACTACACAATCCCATCACTCTTGCATTGGAGGAATCTTACATATCAAGCACACTTGTGCAATGTAAGTGGTCTACCTTTCTCACATTTTCTTACATGTCACAATCAAGAGAATGAGTATGCTTAACATCTACATGCAGTGTAGCATAACACCATGGCAAGTCCACATAGTGCATGTCATGTGCTTTCGCTCATTTTTTTTTTCTTTTTTCTATGGACGCACTTAAACTTAGAGTGTGTTTGTCTTCATCGTCATATCTTTCATGCTTGTTGGTTTGTGCAACTATGTTGTTCGTGAACCATGCCTTCACCAACATGGATCGACCAATGCACCAATGGATGCATTGGAAATATCACTTCACGTGATCATGCCCATGCACCGTTAACTTAGGAGTAAGAGTATTGTTTGCTTGCATGTATGTTTGCTTCTTACCTTTCATATTTGTTTGCTTATTCGCTTTTTTTAAGAATTTACTTTTGCTTTTGTTTTGTTTTGTTGTTTGTATGCTTGTTTCCGTATGTAGGTTAGTTTTGCATGAAACCATGTGCGACTCTTGAAACAAGCTAGGTAAAGTACACAAGGACTTGTGCATTTATCAATACTTGGTCATCTATCGTCCTACCTATGTATGAAGAACTTGTTGTCTTCAGTCCATGATACATCAATGGAAAATATGTATTGTTCGAAGTGAACCTTGGTGAAAACACAATGCTTGCACACTCACTAGTGTCACCTACTCTAGTCGGTTGTGTTTGGGTTAATCCTTGTCAACTCAATCAAGTAAAGTAAGGTGAGGAGGAAAACCTTAACAAGCATGTCAGAGGTATATATAAACTACTTCTCTAAAGGAACAACCTCTTCTGCTCACAATAAGTCGGGATCCCTCTTCCACCTCTGAAATGAATAAGTTCTATGCACAGTTACAAAAAATGAAAAATGAAAAAATGAAAATGTGTAAAAATTTCGAAAAAATGAGAAATGAATAAGGCAAAAGAAGAGAAAATCTTCCTATGTAGAGAGGTGATGCAAGTAACTCCTCCGGGGTACTGACCAGGCTTGTTGGTAGCAGAGGGATGCTTATTCTCCTGCGTGACTCCGTTAGGGTATTGTCCAGGCCTACTGGTAATGGAGCAACACTAGAGATGAAACTAAAACTAAGACGACCATAAAGCTTGTGCACAAATAGACCCCTCAACCCTAATTGAAACAACTGTGTTGAATTGGCTTGGAATGTGTGTCGAACGAGCAAGAGCTTGGTAGATGCTACATCTTACAATCAAGCAAGTGTGGAAAATAAGACAAACAGAGACTGAACAATACTTTCAGAGGTGTTAGACTTGCTTTTCATGAACAAGGTCCATTCAGAGAGCTGGAGTTATACTGGTGTGTCACCAAGTGTTGTAGCCGCTATAACCACCCTACAAAATTTTGCCTTAGCTTCATTTTGGAGCCTCCCTACCAACCATCCTAGCAGCATGCCTTGCACTGTCAAGTACATAGGCTTCATTGGTTTTTTAGTAGCTTGCCAGCCTGTGCATTAGTTTTATTCATTCCCCCCATATGTTGCCACTTCGGACTTGGGCTAGTTGCTGGCTAAGTAGCTTCCTCAGAAAATTGCCCAATTCTGGAGGGGAACCATCTTTCCCTCCAGAAATTGCACAAATATGCTAGGCTCATAAATTGCACAATGCAATCAGATAGTCTTCCTTGGGAAAAGTGCACAATCTAGCCGAACACTGCAACTCAACCCAGAAATTGTGAAAATAAGTTGGGCAGACTATTGAGCTCCAAAATTGCGTAGAGGAGTCAGACAGACTTCCTTGGAAAAAATGCAAATCTGGGAAGCACTACAACTTAGCCCAGAAATTGCGTAATTCTAGGCAACACTCACCTGCTCCTCCTAGAAATTACACAATCCCTCTGGGAAAGACAACCCATCTCCTCCCAAAAATTGCACAATTCTGGGCAGCAATAACCCGCTCCTCCTAGAAATTGCGTAATCCTTCTAGGACAGCCAGCCCAGTTCCTCTCATAAATTGCGCAAATACCTCTCTCAGTCAAGTAGGTTGTTGCATGTGCCTTCAGGTTGACCGGTTCCCTCCAGGACTGAGAAAAACTGATTTTCATGCATGGACTTCTCTTCCCAAAATAGCAAAAGGCAGCATGCAAAAGGCATCCCTAGATCTAGGGATCTATTCTTAGCAGATGGAGGTTACATGCAAAGCTCATTTCAAAAACCTCTCGCCAAGTGTCGCTTTTTCCTAGATTTGTGGAATGCGCGTCATAACCTCGATATTATCAAAACCCATCAACTAGAGGCTACAAAACTTATTCCTCACATTGAACTTGCAACTTTGACATCTCACATTGCATCTAGGAGCCTTCGGCACTTTCAACTTAGTTGTTTCAGGGTAAATATGATTTTCATCTCTTGTGTTGCTTTTCTCTCACTTTTTGTGTTCCACTTTGTGTGAGTAGTGTCTGCTTGACTTCAATGAGTGCTTGTTGTTGTTTTAATGTATGTTAGCTTGTAGACACAATGTTTCAGTTTTTGTTCACATCTCACTATTGTCGCATGCATGACACTGTTTTGCATCGACAGTTGTCATTGCAACGACCCGCTTCACACACATGTATGTTTTCCCGTTTTCTGAATCCTACACTTACTGTTTGTATGCATGATTATTCACTCTTGTTTACACTCAGTATCGCCATGCATTCAGACTTCTCATGTTTTTAGTTTCCCGTCGGCAGGTCTGGGCTACCTTAGCCTGGACCTTGCCTTTCTCGGCTAACAATGCACATTTTTGGAAGTGAAGGATCTGCCTTCCCTCCAGAAATTGCGCAAGTCTAGCCCATCACTAACCTCCAGGCTTGAATTGCGCAATTGTGGGAGGTAGTGCCTTGATGGCCCCAAAAACTGCGCGATGCAGTTTGTTGGTTTGCATGCCACTACTGACTGAAATTGTGCATTGCACAATTTCAGTCCTCAATAGGCTAGGTTGGACTATGCATTATGCAGTTCCAACAATCAGTCAGCCTCTTGACAGCCTGTACTATGCCTTGCGCAATTTTGGTAGTGAGTCACACATGTATGTTGCATGCCAGTACTCTAGTTTGTTTCGGTTTTCGACTGATAGATTTCTTGCCATGAGTGTTGCTATGTCTCCAGGTATCATAGGTGTACGTCTGCCTCTTAGAAGCACAGGTACAATGGTTTCCAGGAGAGAAGAGTCGATGATACTGTTCAGAGCACAACTAGGGATGTAGTCGATCAAGTGTTTATGAACTTGCCTATCTATGAAGACATCAAGTTGTTCATGGAAAATGATATCAAGATGAAATGGTAGCGACGTCCCAATGAGAAACACCATCAATAACAATAGAAGGTAGCACACCTGCATACAACAAATGAAAGAGGAGGGTTTTTGATAGTGCAAAGACAGAACAAAGTTGCAAGCTCAAGTAGATCCACCTGTGATGAAAGCAGCTTTGGAGATTGAGGCTATGAGGCGATGACGTGACAAGAGGATCACATGAAGGCAGAGAGAGAAATAGAGAAGGAGTTGAAGGTGCTAAAGCGGAAAATCAAGGAAGAACATGAGATGCATAGATGAGAGAAGGAGTTGCAATAGGAACAGGCACAACAGGAGGCACACCATGCACAGACTCATGAAACTACGTCCATATAGGTTATGGACCCATCCAACAACTGGCTTGGAGAAGACAGGGTGAGATGTGTTGTCGATCACATGCAAGGGTATTTAGGAGCATGGTTATTATTGTGTGCATGCATGCGACTCCACCCATTTGGCACACTCACCAAGGTAAAGAAAAGAAGCAAGTCCGGCTGTAGCTAAACATGTATTTTGACAAGTTGATGTGCATGGTCACCAACACACACTTGGAGATAAACACAGACACTATGCATCAATATGTTGTTGGTCTCAATACGATGATGCACATGTTATCAGACGAGTTGGACAAAGGAGCCGTATCAGTGTACCTGGATGCATCAGAGGCTAGAGTTCGCTTTCAGCAGGATGTCACCATTGAGCGCACAGACAACATCACAGATGACCAAGCTTGGCATCGGTTCTCCACCGTTGATCATCGCAAGGATGTCAAAGAGTTGGTATTATCACAATTGTCCAAGTGTTAGTGATGTCTTGCATGGATTTCTCAAGCCTATTTTGTCTCACATGGGTACATGTGTAGATTGTATGTAATATCGTGTCAAGTGGAAGTTCAAGTGTCGATAGTTGAATGTAACAGTCATAGAGTAGTTGAAGAGTCGTGAGGGTAGGAAAATAGTCACAAAGGGGAATGTCAAGGGTCACCCCACCCTTTGCTATGTATAGTACCTCATAACTCATTGTACAGGATTTTGGTCAACCAAGCTTCCGATAGGAGTATCTTAGAGAAAACTTGGAGAGTAATGTAACGAGCCTTGGCTTCTCCATAGTGCAGAGCTAGTATATCTATTTAGAGGAGCAGGCGGTAGTGATTGTAACATTCCGCTATCAGGACTAGTGGTTGGTCATGGTTGTACTGTATGATTGGAACTTTCACTCCTTAATATAACAGAGCCACCACATTTCATGCATGTGTTGTTATTGTATTTCAACTATCTTGGTCACTCTAATGATATATGTATCTGTTTGCTTACACATGCATGTATGGACTCTTTCTGTATAAGTATGTATGAATCTTAATGAGATGTGTTGTTGGTTTAACCATCACTTTGGATTGTTAACTTACTTTCTTCCCAGTTTGTGATGCATCTTCGCTCGTGTGTTCCCTTCCAAGCCATGTGCTTCCACATGTTTCCAAGGGGTGCACTCACCTCACTTTTTGTGTGTTAGAACCATTCATACACCTTTGTTGGCTTGATGCGCATGTCACACCCTTGCTACCAATAGGGACATCTTACTTGCCTCTGCACGCAACTGCGGTCAAGGCGATATCGTACGACCTACTGTTGGGACTCCTAAACCAAACGGTCTGAGGTCTAGTTGGGACTTCGTACCGGGGAGATCCCCTGACACGTTGGCAGGTCCAACACCGTCAACAGGTTGGTAGGTGTACTTGTGTTCTACCTTGAGGTTAGTTTGTTGTGGTATTTGTTATTTTTATTAGTTAGAGTCTTTACACGAAAATATTTAAAAAGAAAATCGCACACAAAAACATATACATAAGTACACATAATTTACGTGGTAAAGGTTCTAACAATTTGTTAGTGAAACCTCCCCAGGCAAGGAAAATAGGATTTTATTTTATAGGAGAATTATTACATTCAAGCTTACACAACATGCACAACCTCCTCATCTCTTTGAGTGATAAAAAAATGAAGTAGCATCATTATAATAGTTCGATAAATATCTTTTCATTCATGAAAATGAATAACCACAACAACAGTTACATAGGTTAAAATATTTTTACATTTTTGTGTTATCACATTTTAACAATCTCCACCTTGACAAAAATTTTCCTAATGCCTAGCCAAAGTCCTATCACCTTTTCTGTAAACCAAGAGAAGCAAGACACCACCACAACTTTTCTATCAATAATGGTTTCGTAAATATGTTTACACAATTTTCTCGAGTATGGACCTTTCTAAGATCTACTCCACCTCCATTGATAAAATACCTTACAAAATGGCACTTTATATCAATATGTTTGGTCTTACTATGGTAAAATGGATTTGTAGTCGAATGTAGCACACTTTGACTATCACAAAATATAGTTACAATATTCTACACTCTTCCAAGTTCACACAGAAGACCCTTCAACCTAATTGCCTCTTTGCAAGCATGTGAGACAACAATGTATTCTCCCTTTGTGTTTGATAAAGTAATTGTTTCTTGAAGCTTCAACATCTAACTAATGGATCCCACTGCAAGAGTATAGATATATCCTAAAGTATACCTCCTCTTGCCCAAATCATCTGTAAAATTTGAGTTAACACATATGTAAACATAATATTTACAACCATTAAAAGTGATACAATAATCATTGGTGCCTCTAAGATACAAAAGCACCAATTTCACTGCAACCTAATGTTCCTTTATTAGATTGGCCATGAGCCTGCTGACAACACCCATTACATGTTGAATATAAAGTCTAGTACAAACCATTACATACATCATAATGCCTACTACATTAGCATACAAGACACGAGACATATACTCAATTTTCTTCATCATTACTAGGACATAGGCCAAAAGAAAGCTTAAAATGGGGAGGGAAAGGGATATTAATCGGTTTCACATTGTTCATCCTAAACTTCTCAAGTTTTTTCTCTACATACTTCTACTATGAAAACCTGAGCTTACCATATTTCCTATCTCTGTGTATTTCAATGCCTAAGATTTGTATTATAACTCCTAGATCCTTCATATCAAACATCCTATCCATTTCAGCTTTCGATGTGTTGATCATTTACATGCTTTTACTTGCAATGAACATATCTAGTGAGCCCTGATAATGCACCAAGAATGTTGCAACTTCAAGAGGCTCTTCAACTTTACTTATCAACCCGTGGTTTCGTACAAACTTCGAGGTGAAAATGCTATATACAGAGTAGATGCATTCTACTCATGCCACCCTCAACTAGGTCACTTGATCATTAGGGTTCCAAGACCATTCCTCTACTAAAATGAAAGGAGATTAACTATTGAAAGAAGAATGTGAAGGCTAGTCCTAGTGCATAGAAAGTAAATGCTTTTCAACTCAAACTTGTAAATATTTTCAACTTGTAAATACTATGAAAGAACACAAGACTTATGTTAATCTACAGAAAGGAAACTACTATAACTTGCCATCATTCATCTAGTTGTCAGGGCTGCTTGAAAACAAAAGACTATCCTACCAATTCACAACTTAAGAATGCATGCATTGTTTAACTAATTCACACTTTTAGATTAAGTAAAGTTCTAATTGCCAAATTTGGAATGAAAGAACTAATGTTATTTGATATTACAGGAAAGGAAAGGAATGAAGGGGATGGACTAGGTGGTACTTTTTAACATGGATTCCAAGTTGAGGGGTCAACCTACTCCTAAACTAAGTTATGCTATCATTGCAGGTTAAAACAAGGTCAAAACATTTTGTCATAGGTGTGCTACAAGATTCCTTTACTACTATAGGAAGTCCTGAAATGCTACATGAAGTTAGCCGAGAGGGTTTGGAGGGTAAGAATGATGGGTTGAAGTGATGGAAAGTTGGATGAACGTTGTGGGGAATGTAGGGAAGGTGATCAACATACCTAATCAAGCCCATCACTTCAAGAAGCTTGAATTTGGGCTAAGATGGTAGCTCACAATGACTGAAAAACAGAGATCAAGAACATGGGTTGGCATGCATCAAATGAGGGTGGACATGTCCTAGATGGGGTTGGTGGAAGGTTTACTTGTCTGTAGACCCAATAGCTATTCAATAACAAATGCACCTGTTCCTCTTTTCATTTGCAAAATATCACAAGTAAAGGTGGAAAAGATTAATTAAATTTGGAAAACTAACTAACTCATGCTAAGAACTTGATCTATGTAATGAACTACCTTCTAGAATACAACAATTACATGAGAAGAAAAAAACCAAATGTAAATATTTCCAAGAAATCATAAACAAACTATCTATTGATGCCAAGAGCTTGATCTATGCAATGAACAAGAAATCACACTATGTTTTTTGGTTGTGATGGTGGGGTCCTCTAATCATGTTCCCATAAGGGAGATGATATAGGGATCACAATCACAATATTTTTGATGAATTTTACTCTACTGAACTGAAACAACTAATCAACCTTCTATGCTAAAATAAGCATGAATAAAATCGGCTGAACTGCAACAACTAATAAACATTCTAGGCTAAAAGCAATATGAATAAAATCTACTGAAATACAAAACTAATCAACATTCTATGCTAAAATAAATACAAATGCATGAGAGGTACTTAGGCTACTATGGTTGGGCCCTAACCCAAGAGCTTCAACCCTATGAATCAACACATTGCTGGATCAAAACAAAGCTTCTCATTATCATTCCAGAAATGTCAAATACATCATCAAAATAGCAGTCACAAGCGTTTCAGCTCAATGGCCTCCTAGCTACAATAAAACTTCCAATACTAATGAGTTCCTTAGCATGTTTATTTATACAAAGGGGAGATACCAACAAATCCCTAGAAAATAGGGATATTTTTCTCCCTAACTCGAGAATAGGTGGATCTAGATCTTCCTTGAGTTGCACTGTCTTGACTGCCAATGAACTCAACCTGCTTGGCTATCAATGAAATTGAGTTGATGAGAGATAGAGTGGGGATATTTGACTGATTGGAGGAGTTAAGGAGGTGGAAACCTCCGAGAATATCTATTTTTGTCTACTCTGAGTTCCTGCACTCAAATTAACTCAAAATTGCTCCAATTCCTGCATTTAACACACATTAGGCCACATGACATGACAACACATTTTTTACTCCTCACACTAAGCATAATATAGCAAAATTTGGAGATAAATGTGAGGAAAATATAATTTAATAAGCTGGAGAATGGCATTGTGACCCATATAATATACCTATTGATGAGCCTCATCATCACCCCCCGTACTAAAATTGTTTCTCATCCTCTGATCAACCTAGTCATATATGTCCATGTCCTTCATGGCCCTGGTGGCCTCTCTCACATCCCAAGGTTATACTAATGGTGTGCCTTCCTGAGGATAGAAGTCTGCATTTTTCTCTATTTCTACCAATTGCTTCCTTTCCTCTTCTTCATTCCTTCATTCTTTTAAACCCAACAACAAAGGTGGACTGAGCTTAAGTCTAATCCAGTTGACCTTCAATCTTTGCATGACACTTTTGTATAGAGGTGTACTATCCAACACATTCCTCAACCTTTCAGGAGAGTGATACTCCCTGATTTGGAGATCGTGTGGTGGGGCATTCCATCTTCTCTCACATGCTTTTTGTCTCTCTGTCACTAATAGCTGAGAGTGTCCTCAAAGTGAGAGATGACCTACTCTTGGGTGGAAAGTTATCTAAGTGCTAGCTTAGCATCATTGGAAATGATGTTATGAGTATTGATTACAACCATGGAACTTATCTACTTTGCCCTGATATAGAGGGGTTCTTTTTCTTCTTTTGCTAATACTCTCTTCACTTCCTCGGCTTTGGCCTTCTCATGACTCATCTAAGATGCAAGGGCCATCAATTGCAAGTCTCCCAACTCTTTATTGGGATCCCAAACATTCATGTCAGTTAAGGTGAGGTTGTGCAAGTAGAACTCAACTAATTTGGTTCCGTCTTCTATGCTACCCTTGTCACACAACTCAATAAACTGCTTGTAGTCTTGAAATGTCATGGATCCATGTTGTTCTAATGTATTGATGTTGAATTGCATCCATTGTTCTCTGAGGAAAAGTGCATAGGAATTGGATGGAAATTAACACTGTAGTGCCTCCATGGAGAGGCTTTCCATTGTGGCCAATTGGGTTTCCTTCTCTTGCAATTTCTTCCTCGACCATCTATTTTATGCCTACAACTATGTTCTCATTTTGTACTCTTTCTCCCTTAACTCACTCAACTCCTTGCCTATTTCTAGGATCTTTTTTTCCATGAGGCCCATATCTTCCGCCTTCTTGGATTTGGCGATCTGTAACCATCTATGGGTTCTTCCTCTTTCTACTTCAAGTTAAAAGAAAAGTGGGACTGAAAATATCTATGGGATCACTCTGCCTCCTTCAATGAACTTGTAATAGGAGCTAAAACTAGGTTGTGGACTAGGCTCCTATAGCTCTGGGAAATACTTTTCAAATGTTCTTGTGGAAGTTTCCCCCTCCTGTAACTGTTGTGTTTCCTTTTTCCCTTCTTGCTGCTCTTTATTCTCTTCCTATAGCATTTTTTTTCTCTTCCTATAACACCTTCTATGTTTCCTGTAGCAAGCTCTATTTTTTTTGTAGCTTTCCTTTTCATTTTTTTTGGAGTGTGGTAGGTGCCTTGGGTTGTTTAAAGGAGGTTGATTAGTAATAGGCCTCCTTACATATGTTATGGGAGTCCTTGAGATGGCTTTAGGACAGGTGAGCTCATCAACTTTCCTTTCAGTGGGTCCTAGCTTCTCTCTTTTACTTGGTGATTCTTAAATTGTAATAGGGGCCTTTGTGGGAGTTTGAGGCTTTCCTTGTTTAATTCTGGTGCTTTTCCTGGTTTTGAAGTAGAGGGTAGTTTGACTGTACCTTTTCTTTTTGGGTTTGATTAGTGTCCTCAAGGCAACTAAGGTAGTAGTTTCCTCCTTTTTCAGTGGATCTAGGAGACAAACTTGTCTTCTCTGGGGATACCTCTTCTTCTCTAGATGTAGTGGTTTTCTCAGGGCTTGGTTCTTCCTGATGCTCCTCTTCTTCTTCATTTTTCTCTTTCTCAACTTCTTCCTTTTTCTCTGGTTCTTCCTCTTAGTTTCTCTACCTTTACCTCTTCTTCCTCTTCTGCTTTTACCTCTTCTTACTCTTCTTTTTCATCTCCTCCTTCAGCACTAGAGGCTGGGGTCTCACCAGGTGTGAGGGTTTGAGTGTCAATGAAGGCTTCTCTATCTATATCCTTGAATGTGGACTAGAGGACAAGAACCCTTAGTTTATTCAAAGCATCTTCCACTATCATTTTGACGAGGCCATGGTGCCTAGGTGTTGGTTTTTTTTTCCCTCTCTCACCTTTTGGTTCATGTCCATGATGGAATGTAGGAGGAAATAAGGCAAACTAAGTCTTTGGGCTAGGGGAAATTCTGTTTGAAATCTTAGTTCATGGAGTAGCCTGAACTGGTAGCCATAGACTACACTTAGTCTTCCTTCACAAGGGATGAAATTAAGGATATGATAGGCCACCTCATCCCAAGGATAGGGTAGGCTCTCCCTTTTGACTCCATTTTTATCTTCAATAGGTTTCTCATCAGCAGTGAATAAGTTCTTCTTGGCAATGGAATTGTTGGACTTGTCTTATATTCTCCATGGGATCCCTAAGGGAAGGGTTTTCACACTGATAATTAGTTGAAGACTGATAGAAATGGATAATCCCCTTACCACAATGGTGGCACTCACTCTTGTTTAAAAGTTTAGGGCCATGGAAAATTCATAGGCAATGTCATCATCATATCCTTTCAGTAGCTCAAAGAAACCTAACCACTAAAGGAGGGTGAAGGTGAATTCTTTTAGTGTCTATAGGCTCTCTCCTATAGAATCCCCCTCCCATTTTCTCCTATGTTTTCCACTAAGTGTAGGAGGGTTGCTTCCTATGATAGCTCCAATGTGGAATTTAATGGGAACAAAGGATTGGAATGTCCAGTTGATGACAATTATGTGTATTCCTCTACTCTATAGCCAGAAAATTCTTTTAATTCACAAGATGATTGATATTACTTGTAGAATGTAGGGTGCACCAGCATGTAAATTATGGACATAAGAATGAGAGAGGCCACTTTTGTTTCACCACATAGCTTAGTATAATTATAATTGGAGACCAAATTGACCCTTGGAAGCATTCTTTCACCCTTGGAGGCTTCCTGTATCAATTTTTTGGGCTCCCTATAACTTCCTATAACTTCCTCTTACATAAATGACATAGTAGGGTTTGACTCTCCTCGATGGCTTCCTAGGCTCGTCGTTACCTTAACTAATTTTGAAATGTGTGAAGACGCAAGAGAATTTGATCCTTAGTACGTTATATGCTATTTTTGGCTAGGGCTCGAAGTGTTGTGATGACTTGGCAGAAGTACGAGTTTCCTCATTTGGATTTTTTCCCACCTGGAGTAATCATTCCATCATCCCTTGTAATCAACACCCACTCCCTGTTATTTGATATTGACTAATGTGATACTCCCACATTGCATGATGACTCATAAATCACTTTATGTTCATTGACTGAGGGTGGCCAAGTTAATTGTCCACCTCTAGCTTATAAAAAATACCTTACCTCGAAATTCATACATTTTTCATTATTTTACACATAGGGAGGAGCTTAGAGGTTACCATAATTATGCCTACCTTGTGTTCGATTGATGCATGCTAAAGTGTTGGACCTTTGTGTTGTTACTCAGGTAGTTGTCTTGCTGTATTTTCTACTCCTGTGTATACTTCCTTTGCTCCTGTGTGTTTGATTGTTTGTTGTTGTTTATGTGTGCAGGTCCTTTGTTGATATCTCAGGTGTTGCTAATGTTACTGGAGAGTCCTACTTGGAGTGGTAGGGTGCCTCATGAGATCGTATCATCCCCTCAACTTGATGGGAAGAAAAAGAAACTAAGCTTCTGACTCTCTATAATGGTTGCATAGGCTGCTATAGGAAATCTTGTAGCAACCCTTTTTTTCTCTTCCAAGGTCTTTTAACTTCAAGGGAGTGATGAGAAAGAGTGTAGGGCCTTGGAGGAGGATGATAGGGCCCTGATCGAGTAGTGTAGGGTTGTGGAAATGGAGGGAATGTACTATGTGGCTTTTTTTTTTTTTTTTTTTTTAATTTTCAGGATGAGATAGAGTTTAGGGTTAGTTTTGAAAGATAGTGGCTTTTTTGTGAACATGGGAGTATGAAGAATGGGTTAGTGTTGTATCAAGGTGGGAGGACGTCATTTAACTTTGGAAAGGTCATGCATGATGATTTTCTCAATCTGATCCCATTCCTATAGATTTTCGGGACCTTCCTGTAGTGCTAAATGATCTTCCTGTAGTGGTTACAAACTTCCTGTAGCAATCCAGAGAGGGCCTGAAATTGAGTTTTGGAGCCACTAGAATGGTGAAGAGTGGTGAGGAAATGGTTTTCATGGAGGATATGGAGTGGATGGATGGAGAAGTGTATGGGAACTTGAGAATGTTGGCCTTGTAGCTTTGAAATTCACCATTGTCCTCCAAACCTGCAAAATGATAGAAATGATTAATAGACATGTTGTTGATCCCTCTCATGACATTCTCCTTTTTTTTTCTTTTTCTTTTTTTCCTTTTCAAGGGACACACAAGCTACCTTAGGAGAGGTTTTCAACCCATATGCCTACCCTCAGCGCCTCAAGGAGGTTTTCAACCCAAGAGTTGGCCTCAGATGCCTCATGAAGGTTTTCATCCAGGCCTCTTATTATTTTTTTTCTTTCATCCCTTTTCAATCAAAAACAATATCTAGGAATGTTGTGACTTGGAAGTTATGACACTTCCAATCACATTCACCTCTCTGCTGATGGTGTTGATGAATTCTTCCTTGGATATAGGATTTCTGTAAAATTTCAATATGTAACCATTAACAAGCAATGGGATCCCTTCCTCATCAATGGTCTTAATTTGAACAACTCCATTTTTCATGGATTTTCTCTATTAGGTATGGGCCTAACCATCTTTTCAGTCCTTGAATCTAGAATCATATAGCAAGGCCTAATCCCCTTCTTGAAAAACTTTGTCCCTGATATTCCTATCATGGCAGACCTTCCTCTGCAATTGGATAACTTTGGTGTGTAAGAGTGCCTGCATTCTGAATTCATCCAAGCCATGTAACTAGAGCAACCTCTCATGTTGAGCCTTGGCGACATCTAAATCCAACTGTGCTACCATTCTCAAAGTATTGTACTCAAACTCAATGGAGAGTAGATCCTTCTTTCCATAAACCAAATCATAATGGGTAAAATGAGTAGTTGTCTTCCAAGTTACATTATAGACCCAAGTGGCCTCCACTAATTTGTCTACCCAATCCTTTCTGCTACTGCTCATAACCTTGGTGAGGATGCCTTCTAATGCCTTATTTGTGACCTCTACTTATCCATTGGCATGAGGATGATAGGCAGTAGATTTTATGTGCTTCATATGGTGCCTCTTTAACAAATTCTCGATCATATGTGATGTGAATTGAGCTTCTTGATCGGTAACTATCTATCTGGGGTACCCAAATCTGTAGAGCACATTATCCCTTAAGAACTCTTCCACTTTCTCCTCTATTTATGCCTTGACAACCTTTGTCTCAGCCCACTTTGTCAAATAATCAGTGCATACAATAATGTACTTATTCTGCCCTGATGGTGGATCAATTAGCCCAATGAAATCCATGCCCCACTTGTCCAATGGCTCCAAAGCCACGTGAGGTTATACGGGAATTTCATCCTTGCAGGTAGGTTTCCCCATCCTCTAGCACTGATCACATCGATTGGTGTATCTTCTTGCATCTTGGTGGAGAGTGGGCGAGTAGTATCCAACTTGGAGAACTTTGAAAGTTGTCATCTTGGCAGAAAAGTGACCTCCACAAGGCCCATCATGATCATATGAGAGGATGTCAAAGACTTCCTCTTCCCTGAAACATCTCCTCAATATTTTATCTCATCCCATCTTGAAGCGATTTCCCCCAAACTAAGTGAAAGGGGCACTCTTCCTTACAATTTTGCTATTTTTGCCCTAGATGACAGATTTGGAGGGAATTTTGTAGAAACTAGGTAGTTGGATATGTCAGAAAACCATGGAGAGAGAACTGAGATAGAAAATAAGTTCTCATCTGGAAGTTGATCATTAACCATACCTTCATCACCTTCATGCCAAGCAAGTCTATACAAAAAATCTGCAACTACATTTTCTTTTCCTTGCTTCTCAATGATATTTAAATCAAATTGTTGTAACATAAGCAACTATCTAATAATTATAGCACTCACCTCAGGTTTTTTCATTAAGTATTTTTTATCTGCATGGTTAGTATGCAAAAAAGTTTGATATCCAGTGATGTAGTGTCTGAACTTGTTGAAAGAGTGTATAACAACTAGGAGTTCTTTCTCAATTATGGTGTAATTCAATTCAACCTTAGACAGATTTTTGCTAATGAAGTAAATGACATAAGACAACTTGTCATATATCTGGCCTAAATCTATTCCTAAAATTTTTTTGGATGCATCAGCATGGATGTGGAAATGAAGAGTCCAATTTGGGTCTCTAAGAATGGGTGCAGTGGTTAATTTGTCTTTCCAGATCTCTAGGGCCTCTTGGAAGCTATCTGACCAACAAAATTCAGCGTCTTTAGCCAGAAATCAAAACAATGGTGAGGCTACTTTCCTGAAGTCTTCTATAAGCCTCCTATAATATCCAGCTAAGCCCAAGAAGCTCCTAACATCTCTCTCCTTTTTAGGAGTAGGGACCCTTTTTACGATGGAAATTTTGTTTGGGTCCACTTGTATTCCCTCCTGAGATATTGAATGGCCAAGGATAGTCCCTGCATTCATCAAGAATTCACATTTCTCAGGAATAATTGAGAGGTTCATTTCAATGCACTTATTTAGTACTTTCCCCAAGTTAGAGAGATATTCCAGGAAGTCACACCCATAGGGAGTGACATCATCCATGTAGATCTCTACAGAGTCATGGACTAGCTCAACAAAGACGCTCAAAATTTCCCTTTAAAAAATGGGAGGGGCATTACATAATCCAAAAGGAAGGACTTTATAAGAAAAGGTACCCCAAGGACAAGTGAATGTAGTTTTATCTTGGTCCTCTGGGGTGATTTAGATCTGATTGTAACCACCGAATCCATCTAGGAAAGAGAAGAACTTCTTCTCTGCAAGACCATCTAAAACTTGATCAATGAAAGGTAAAGGGAAATGGTCTTTCTTAGTGGCTTTGTTCATCTCTTTGTAGTTGACACAGATCCTCTACTTTCCATTCTTCTTTGGGACCAAAACTACAAGGGACACCCACTCACTATCTGAGATGGGGTAGATGAACCCTGAATCCAACAACTTTTGCAACTCTTCCTTTACTATGTCTTTGAGGCATAGGTTCATTCTCCTCTGAGGTTAGCACAGAGGTTTGCATCCTTCCTTGATGTAGATGTGATGAGTACACATTAAAGGATGCACCCCTTTCATTTCTTTATAGCTCCAAACAAAGGCATCTAAGTGCTCTCTCAACATTTTGCACAACTTCTCTTCTTGGTTGGCTGAGAGAGTGGGGTTAATATTCAAGGTTTTAGATGCACAAAATTCTACCATTTTGAAAATTTCAAGACTTGGGTCCACTAGTCATAACTCATCCCAATGATTACCCTCATGTTCCTTCACAAGCTCATGAAGAGGCATGGTGTTGGGGGGTTGGTTCTGGAGGATTTGATCAATGAGGTAATCTTCATTCGGTTTCACCCCTCCTATAACAACATCTAGTGTACAAATTGGATGGGATGTTGTATGATACACTTCATCTTCCTCCTCCTCTTCCAACCATAGGGGTAAGTCATGCTCAAGGGATGGTTGAGTAGGAGGGTACAATACTAACTATTTGGACAAATACCCATTCTTAATGGTCATGTTCCCAACTCTGCAGCTTATGTAAACATCAACAGTGGGTAGCCATGGTCTTCCAAGGATGAGAGGATAACCATTGAATTTGGTCTTGGTCTGGAGAACCAGTCGGTTAGAAGAATACTCCCAAGAGTCAATAGAGACCATTACATCCTCAACAACTCCCTCAGGAGCCACTGTGGACCTATCTACAAGTTGCAGAACTATGGTGGTCTTTCTCAAGGATCCCTAGAGGTGTAGCTTGAGCATGTTTCCTTAGTCATCACATTTATGTCAGCCCCAATATCAATCAAGGTGTGAGGGACAATGATGCCGTCAATGTGCACATCTACCACAAGACTCCTAGGACCTGGATACTTTGGGAAAATCACTCTCCCTTGCATTAGATCAGATAATTGACAAGTAACATTGATGGTAGGGGTGTCTTTATTTCTCCTCCCAGGATGTTTGAAGCATTTCTCTTTTATAAGCTTATTGTAGATGGGAACATCCTTGATAACTTGGAAGGGTGGGATTTTACCACACAGGTTTTTCAATTCTCCCAGAAGTTCAGTGTCTTTTGGGGTGTGATGGTTAGGATGGATCAATCTGTTAGGAAAAGGAGGTGGATTTACTTTAGGGATACTCTCTTCCTTTTCCTCTTCAAGCTCCTTAGGTGGAGATGGAGGTTGTTTATCTGGGAGCACTCTTCCAAACTCGAGGTTGATTTCTTGAATCTCCACAGCATAAGCAAGGTAATATGTCTCTCCACTATAGAACTTTTGTATTTTCCATTTATTCGGGTTAGGATTTGGTTGAGAAGGCATATGACGTTGCTTGGGTGGAGCAAGATGAATAGATATGATTGAGATGAGGTGGAGGCAGTAAAGTAAGAGGTTGGTTGAGTTGAGGCGTCCAACCTTGTGATGGGTTATTCCACTGAGGATGTGTAGAAGCATATTGCTAAAATGTTTGATTGACATGTTGGGGAGGATACTGAGGTTCATAAGGCCAAGGAGAAGGTGTGGACCATGATTGATGAGTGGAAGAGTACCAAGGTGGCAGGGGTGCATTCTGCTTGGGATGGTAATAGGAGTAGGATGCACCTTGCATGCCCTGCTGGTATGGTTGAGGTCCTTGAGGCCTCCTTTGATTGATGAAACAGAGTTGTTCAACCCCACCTTCTACCCCCTGGTATACAAATTTCAATCCAGACAAAGAAGGACACTTATGTGTTTCATGGTTCTCCTCACAGATTGAGCAGACCTCTACAACATTCAATGCACATTTATTTATGGGGTTCCTTCTAGTGCATTTAGGAAAAAGATAACTAAGGTTATCTCTACTTCCTCTTGCCTCCTCTTGATATGCATGGTGTCCATTTGCAGAGAAAATGTATGTAACATTTCACTTTTAAAGTCCTCCAACATGTTTCTAATTTCATTCTTGATGGGTATTGTGGAGGAAGAGGAACTCGCCAAAGCTTGACTAGACCTACCCTTCTTCCTAGCAGCCCTAGAGTGGTTTTTGAATATTGTCTTGATGTTTTCATAGGGTATCTGATAGATGTCTCCCCTAGACAACATGTTTAGGGTTTCTATTATGTTCTCCCTGATTCCTCTAAGAAGGACTAATTTGAGTGATTCAAGATCAAGGGTGCATATGGCCCTCCTATAACTGAGGTGGAACCTTTCTTCATAGTCTTCCAAGGATTCATCTGTCCAAAAGTCATTTTAAAGATATCCTCCTTGGTGTATTTGGACCTATTCTAGTCCTTATACTTGTTGTTAAAGGATTGTTGCATTTGAGCCCAGGTAGTGATGTTATCCCTAGGTAGACCCATGAACCAGTGTGAGGCTACATCCTTAAGGGTGGATGGGAACAACTTCAAATTTTGGTCATTAGTGCTATAATCATAATTCCTACATAAAGCAACAAAAAACTCAAACAAAAAAGTATCAAGGTCCTCTAAGGTTAAGCCATGAAAGTGAGGAAGGGCAGAAGGGCTTATATTCTTCATCCTATCATCTCCATTAGTTTATCTTATGGGGAACACATCCTCATTTCTTTTTTCAACCATGGTGTGGGTATGTGGAATGGCTTCTTCTTATTATTACCCAATAGATTCTTCAAAGATCTCAATTTGTTCACCAAAGGGGTCTTCTAACTCTCCTGCAGTCATAGAGGGAAGTTGACAGTCACCGAAGAAGAGTGAAGGTTGATTGTTTGATGGAGGGGGGGTATTTGGGAAGAATTTTCCTAAAGTGTCTCTACTCCTACGAGGCATGAAAGTTTTTTTTTCTTTTTATGTGATTTTTTCCAAACTAAATGTGAAACAGAAAGGAAAGCATAACTAACATCTACTTACTGAATGAAAAATAGAAAGGAAATAAAAAATAACATCTACCTAGACACCTCGCTGGAAACGACACCAAAAATATGGTGATCCTTGGTATTGCACCAAGAGTGCTGCAACTTACAGAGTCTCTTCAACTTTACTTATAAATGTTGGGTTTTGTACAAACTTCGAGGTGACAGTGCTATATACACAGTAGATGCATTCTACTCATGCCACCCTCAACTAGGTCACTTGATCATTAGGGTTCGAATACCATTCCTCTATTGAACTGAAAGGAGATTAACTATTGAAAGATGAATGTGAAGCCTAGTCCTAGTGCAGAGAAAGTAAATGATTTTCAACTCAAACTTGTAAATGATGTCAACTTGTAAATGCTATGAAATAACACGAGACTTAGGCTAATCTACAAAAAGGAAACTACTCTAACTTGCCATCAATCATCTAGTTGTCAGGGTTTCTTGAAAACATAAGATTATCCTACCAATTCACAACTCAAGAATGCATGGATTGTTTAACTAATTCACACTTGTAGATTAAGTAAAGTTCTAATTTCCAAATTTAGAAAGAAATAACTAATGCGATTTGATATTGCAGGAAAGGAAAAGGAGTGAAGGGGATGTCCTAGGGGCTACTTCTGATCATGGAGTCCAAGCTAAGGGGTCAACCTACTCCTAAAATGAGCTATGTTACCATTTCAGGTCAAAATAGGGTCAAAACAGGATGTTACAGGTGCGTTACGGGATGTTGCTACAGGATTCTTGTACTGCTACAAGAAGTCTTGAAATGCTACAGGAAGTTGGATGAAAGGGTTTGGAGGGTAATAATGATGGGTTGAAGTGATGGAAAGTTGAATGAAGGTTGTGGGGAATGTAGGGAAGGTTATAAATACCCTTAGCCAAGCCCAATGCTTCAAGAAGACCAGATTTGGGCTAAGATGGTTGCTCACGGTGACAGAAAAAAATAGATCAAGAACATGGGTTGGCATGCATCAAATGAGGGCAGAGAAGTCCTAGATGGAGTTAGTGGAAGGTTCACTTGCCCGCAATCCCAAAAACCCTACAAAAACACATGCACCTGTTCCTCTTTTCATTTGCAAAATATCATAAGTAAAGGTGGAAAAGATGAATTGAATTTGGAAAACTATTTAACTCATGCTAAGAACTTGATCTATGTAATGAACTACCTTCTAAGCTACAACAATCACATGAGAAGAAAAATACCAAATGTAAATATTTCCAAGAAATCATAAACAAACTATCTACTAATGCCAAGAACTTGATCTATGTAGTGAACATGATATCACAATCTATTTTTGGTTGTGATGGTGGGGTCCTCTAATCATGTTCCCATGAGGGAGATGACATAGGGATCATAGTCATAGACTTTTTGATGAATTTAATCTAATGAACTATAACAACTAATCAACCTTCTAACCTAAAATAAGCATGAATAAACTTGACTGAACTGCAGCAACTAATCAACATTCTAGTCTAAAAGCAATATGAATAAAATCTACTAAACTACAACACTAATCAACATTCTATGCTAAAAGAAATATGAATACATGAGAGGGGCATATGATGCACCCAACAACTTCAACCCTCTAAATCAACTCAGTGCTCGATCAAAACGAAGCTTCTCATTATCATTCCAGAAATGTCAAATACGTCATCAAAATAACAGTCACAAGTGTTTCAAGTCAATGGCCTCTTAGCTAAAATAAATATTCCAATCCTAATGAGTTCCTTAGCATGTTTATTTATACAAAGGGGAGCTAACAACAACTACCTATAAAGTAGGGATATTTATCTCCCTAACTCGAGAATAGGTAGATCTATATCGTCCTTGAATTGCACTAGCTCGGTTGCTAATGAACTTGGCCTACTTGGTTTCCAATGACACCAAGTTGAAGAGATAGAGTGGGGATCTTTGACTATTTGGAGGAGCTAAGCAGGTAGAAAACCTCCTAGAATCTCTATTGATGTCTACTCTGAGTTCCTGCACTTAGATTAACTCAAAAATGCTCCAATTCCTCCATTTAACACACATTAGGCCACGTGACATAGCAACACATCTTTTACTCCTCACACTAAGCATAATATAACAAAATTTGTAGAAAAAGTGAGAAAACGATAATTTAATAAGATGGGGGATCGCATTGTGACCTATATAATATACCTATTGATGAGACTCATCAATATCGTCAACATAAAACACTAAGATAATGAATATGTAATTCAAACTTGCAAAGTGAAAACAATGATCATATTCACTTCTAGTATAATTTTGGATCATCATGAAGGCATCAAACTTCTTGCACCATTTCCTAGGTGGTTGCTTCAAGCTATACAATAATTTCTTGAGCTTGCAAACTAATATTTCATTGCAATGTTGCACAAAACCTTATGGTTGTTCCATATAAATATCCTCATCCAAATTTCCATGCAAGAAAGTTGTTTTAACATCTAATTATTCTAACTCCAAATCGTGCAAAGCAACTAGTGCTAACATAATGCGAACAAAAACAACTTTGAAAACTAGTGAAAATATTTCATGGAAATCTATCCCTTCCATCTGTGAGAAACCTTTTGCAAAAAAAATGGCCTTATAACTTGCAATATTACCGTTAACACCTCTTTTCCATTTGAATACACATTTGCATCCAACAACCTTCCTGTTTTTCAAAATTTCTACTAGGTACCATGTATTATGTTTCTTTAAGGCAACCACTTCCTCTTTCATAGTTGCTTTCCATTTTTGATTGTTTATATCATTTACTGCTTCCTAATAACAAGAAATACCCCCCACATCAGTAACCAAAGTAATAGATGAAACAAATTTGGTATACCTTTTCGAAGCTTTTCTCTTCTGTTTAGATCTTCTCGGTGTAGGCTTTGGAACTTCAACACTTAGTGTCTTCAACATATACACATTCTTTATCTTCAGAAGCTTCCTAATACTTCCATGTGTTTGTAGATAGGCCAGTCTCAAGTTGAATTTGTTGATTTTCTGGTTGTTAATATACTTTCTCCTATTTGACAATATGTGTTGCATGATCTAATTTAGTAAGGGACGTTTCTTCAAATATCACATCTCTGTTGATGACAATTTTGTGACCAATAGGATCCCACAACCTATATCCTTTGGTGACATCATCATAACCAACAAATATGTATGATGTAGAAGCATCATTAACAACCAACCTCCATTTCCCACTATTTAATTTCTTTGATTTACCTTGTAAATTTCTCAATTATGATATGTGAAATATATATATATATATATTATGTTGAGTTGTCCTCATGGTACATATGCACCTATTTTGTTGTATGACGTGGATTTTAATCTTCTAGAGCAGGGACACTAGTTCAAATCTCCAATATTTGTTGGTTACAACTCTATTTTGTTCTTGGAGATATTTTGTAAGGGTGATTGCTATAACTATAAGAGAGCCCCAATATTAAAAGTTCTCTATTGCTCAAGCCCATTAATCATACAAAGATATCTCTGTCTAGTCACTTGAATATTTGAGGCCAATGATACACAATTTTTTCTTATCTTTTATTATGTATCTGAGGCTTGCTAAATGTGAGATCTACCAATGTAATTATTAGAACGCGAAGTCAATAGTTTAGCATGTTTTCCCATTCTAATCACGGGGTGTTGACTGTGGAATGCCAACTAACTAAGTCATTGCTTGAATTATGAATTTTTATCGCTTTGTTTGAATCTTCTTATTTTATTTAATTGTGAGAAGTCACGTTAAATAAGTTGTGTGTGTAAACCATTAGTGGAAGAAAGGTTTGTTGAGAGATTACAAATCTCAAGGGTGATGATAACAATACTTCCGTAAGGTCGATACTCTAGAGCTAAGGCGCATCTAGGCCAGAATGGAGACCATGGAGACATCCTAGATAAGAAAACCTAATGTGGAAGATATCATCAAGCGCAAAGACATGAGCTTATAAGAGGAGATGGAAGGATTTTTAGAAAGAGAGCCAATAGAGGGACAACTAATAAATTTGGTTACCAAAGTAGGGTCTAGTCCAAATATGAAGGAGTCACTCTAGGATGGAAACCTAAATTTGGAAGAGATGCTTAATTGGATCAATATACTGGATAAGTACTTCAACTATGAAGATGTAGAGGATGACAAAAATGTCAAATATGTCATAACCAGGCTAAGGGGACACACGACATTATGGTGGGATGAGTTGCAAGAAGATAATAGAAGGAAAAGGAAGGAGAAGATTAAGATTTGGGATAGAATGGTAGCCAAGATTAAGAGGAAATTCATGCCCAAGGATTATCAACTGAATTTGTTTAGACAAATACAAAATTTAAGGTAGATAACCATGATTGTGAAAGAATGCACTGAAGAATTCTATTGGCTAAACATTAGAGTAGGCCATGTAGAGGAAGACGTGGAGAAGATATCCAAATATATAAATGGCCTAAGGTATGATATCTAGGATGATATTTTCCTCCCGTCCTTGAAGACCGTGGAGGATTCCTACCAGGTGACATTGAGATCATAAGAGAAATTGGTTAGAAAACAAAGCCAAAGGGGTAGAGGAAGTAGTCCAGAAAAACATAAAGGACCATCTAGGAGAGGAACAATCCATACTCTAAGAGATGAAGTAGGAAGATCTAGTAGCCAATCTCCTACAGAAGGATACATAAGGGGAAAAAATATTTTCCTCAAGAGGCAGAGACCGAGAAAGAGAAGTCAAGTGTTATATATGTGGAAAAGCAGGGCATATGTCATGGAACTATCCTAAGAACAAGTCAAAAAATCAAAGGGGAGAACACATTGCAAAAGATAATGATGAGACAACAAAGGCATAGGTAAAAGAAGAAACCTTTGAAATGGAAGAATCATTAATGTTGAAGATACTTTTTATTAAAGTAGAAAAGGAGAAGAAAAATCTAGCACAATGAAGGATTCTGTTTAGGATAGTATGCAAGTCCAAAGGAAAATGTTGCAAGGTGATCATTGATAGTGGAAATACCAATAAAATGGCTTCTACAAAGATGGTGGAGAAGCTAGGGTTCCAAATGATGGCACATCCTACTCCATACCAAGTTTCATGGTTGCAGAAAGGATATCAGATCTTGGTGATTGAACAAAGTAAAGTAGAATTCTATACAGGCAACTATAAAGGCAAAGTGTTGTGTGACATTATGCTCATGACTTCTACCACATATTGCTAGGTAGATCATGGAAATATGACAAGAGAGTTATTCATGACGGAAGGATACATACTTACTCTTTCAAAAAGGATAATTGTAAGAACATGTTATTACCTATGGAAGATAAAGGAGACAAAGAGGAAGCAAGCCCAAATGTGTTGATGATGACTAGGAAAGAGTTACTGCAAGAAATTAGGAAATAGAAATAGGTAAAATTTTCTTTAATTGGAAAACCAAGAGTAGTTCTTGCTAACACTACTTTTAATGGTTTTCATAACAAAATCTAAGGATTGTTTGATGAATTTGCTAACATTATTGGTGATGAGTTGACAAATGCCATACCACCTGTAAGGAGCATAAACCACCACATAGATCTAATCCTAGGATCCAATTTACCCAATAAGGTGGCTTATAGGATGACACCCAAGGATAACGAGGAAATTAAAAGGCAGGTCCAAGAGTTGTTGGACAAAGGATTGATTAGAGAAAGCTTGAGCCCCTGTATTGTACTAACATTTTTTAACTCAAAGAAAGATGGAGGATGGATAATTTGCACCGACTCCAGGGCAATAAAAAAATCAATAATCAGGTATGGATTTCTCTTACGTCATATGGATGATATAATGGATTGTTTGAGTAGTTCTAATATATTTTCAAAAATAGATATGAACAGTGGGTATCATCGTATTTGAATGAGAGAGGGTGATTAGTCGAAGATTTTATTCAAACCAATGATAGTTTGTATGAATGGATGGTTATGCCTTTTAGCTTGATCAATGCACCCAACACATTAATGAGACTCATGAATTAGGTCCTCAAATATTTTATTGGAAAAATTGTGATTTTTTATTTAGATGATATCCTTGTGTATAGTTGAACCAAAGAAAAACATCTCAGATTTTGAAAACTAGTGTTGAGAAAGCTACAATAGGAAAAAAAATAATAAACTAAAAAACTTATCCATTTCTCAAGACATGACTAGTTTATTTGGGTTTTGTAATTTCTCTTGAAGGGATGAAAATGGATTCATAGAATATAACACACATTAAAGATTAGCCTTATCTAAAGAATATCCATGAGGTACAAATATTTCATATACTGGCCAACGTTTATAGAAAATTTATTCAAAACTTTAGTCATACTTGTGCACATATGGGGGGATCATTAAAAGGGAATATCAACCTTTTAAATGGAAAACAACAGCTAAAGAACCATTCCAACTATGAAAGGAAAAAATAACCAAGAAACTAGTTCTAATACTACTCGATTCCCACAAACCTTTTTAGGTGAAGTGTGATGCAAGTGGAATGGTCATTAGTGTTGTTCTCAGCCAAGATGACAATCCCATTTCCTGTTTTAGTGAGAAAATGAATGAGACCAAACAGAAACATTCTACCTATGATAAGGAATTTTATGCAGTTATTCAATCTTTAAAGAAGTGGAGGCAATATCTTATGCCTAAAGAATTTATTTTGTATGTTGATAATCATGCACTACAACTCATAACCAGACATGAGAAGTTGAATCACAGACATGCCAAAGCGGTAGAATATATGAAAAAAATCCCTTTGTTTTGAAACATATTAGTGGGAATGCTAATAAAGTTGTAGATGCTTTGAGCAAGATATGTTTCATTTTCAGGAGCTCTAGATCAACATTTTGGGGTATGAACACGTCCAAGAAATATACAAGGAAAATTCAAGATTTAAAGAAATTTATGAGGCTTGTGAAAATCCCATAATCTAGGACTGAAGTCCTTGTCTTGAATACATGATTCAGGAAGGATTATTGTTCAAGGGGCAGTAGGTTGTGTATCCCAAAGGGATCTATGAGGGACAACTTGTTGAAGGAAAAACACAATGGAGGACTAGTTGTTCATTTTTGCCATGATAAAACATATGCCAAATTGAGTTAATTTATTATTGGTTGGGAATGAGGAATGATGTCAAGAATTATGTGGAAAACTATAGAATTTTTCATTATACCGAGGGAAAACAACAACATTTTTAGTTATATCAACCACTACCCATACCATATAGGCCATGGGTAGCCATTAGTATGAATTTTGTCTTGGGTTTGCCAAAAACACAAGAGGAAGAATGACTTAGTATTTGTTGTAGTGGACATATTTTCCAAGATGATACACTTTATACCATGTTAAAAAATGAATGTCGCCACTCACATTACAAATTTATTTTTCAGAGAAGTCATGAGACTACATGCTACCTAGAAGCATGGTTTGAGACCTAGACACAAAATTTTTTGGGAACTTTTGGAGGAATTTGTGGAAGAAGCTTGGAAAAACCCTTGCATATAGATCAAGCTATCATCCCCAAATAGATGGGAAAAGTAAAGTAGTTAACAGGAGTTTTGGAAATATGTTGAGATGCTTAGTAGATGAGCACAACAAGTAGTGGGATCAAGTCCTCCCACAAATCGATTTTTCTTACAATGATTATCCTAACAAGAGGACATGCAAAATTCCATTTCAAATTGTATATGGCATGCATCCTAGAGGCATTTCTGAGCTTGGAAATTTGGAGAAAGAATAAATTTAAAGTGTTGATGCATAATAACTTGCTACAACCATGAAAATGATACATGAATAGGTTAAAGGGTAGATACAAGAAAGTAACCATAAATACAAGTAGAGAGCAGATATCAAGAGAAGAGAAGTCAATTTTGAAGTGGGGGACCTAGTTCTAGCACACTTAAGAAAAGAGAGATTTCCAAAACATGAGTACAATAAATAGGAACAAAAGAATATTTACCCCTACAAAATATTGAGAAAGTCCTTAGCAAATGTTTATGATATTGAATTACCATCTCACATTGGAATATCACCTATCTTTAATGTATCAAACTTTTACCCCTACAAGGAACATGAAGACTAGAAGTAGAATGGGTATGAAAATATTCAAAGGGAAGTGTAGCTGCCTACATCCCAGAACCTATAGTTGGAAAATATTATTAATCAAAGAGTTTCCAAGAAGAATAGGAAGAAGGACTACTACAAATATTTGGTTAAATGGAAGGGTCATCAAGTTGAAGATGTAGTTTGGATTAATGCTATAGAGATCCGGAAATATGACGAATCAATTGTAAACCTCATGGATAGGAATCCATGAAAATATTTTTGTTGTGGGAGTATAATGTAGGAGCATCGATGACAACCAACCTCCATTTCTCACATTTAATTTCTTTTAATTACCTTGTATTTTTCTTAGTTATGTTATGTGAAAAAAAAATATCTATATATTTTTAAAGTTGTTACATTGAGTTATCCTGATGGGATAGATGCACCTATTTTTTTTTATGAGGTGGAATCTAATAGTCTAAAATAGAGACACTTGTTCGAATCTCCAAGAGTTGTTGGTTACAAATCCATTTTGTTCTTGGAACTTTCCTAATGGTGATTTCTATAAAGATAAGAGAGCCCTGACATTAAAATATCTCTCTCACTTCATCCCATGAATCATACAAATTATCTTTATGTAATCACCTAAAGATTTGAGGCCAATGATATATAGAATGTACATGTCTTTTATCATTTATCTTAGGCTTGTTAAATGTAAGATCTACTAGTGTAATTATCAGAACACAAAGTCAATAGTTTAGTGTGTTTTCTAGTTTTGATTGAAGGGTTTCGAATCTGTCGAATGCCAAATAACTAATTCATTTCTCGAATCATGAATTTTTATTTCTTTGTGTGGATATTCTTGTTTTATTTTATTGTGAGAAATTGTGTTAAATAAGTTGTGTGTAAACCATTGTTGGCGGAAAGGTATGTTGAGAGTCAACGGATCTCAAGGGTGATGATAATAGGATCATCCTAAGGTCAAAATTTTTGGTCACACTTTACCAAAATCATAATTATTAGTAGTAAGTATCCCAACAAGGGTCGTGCATAACGAATGGAATAGGTTGTTCAAGTGGGTTGGTGGGAGGTTCGAGGAAAGCATCAAATCAGCGCAATTGGTTTTTGCGTGAATGTTGTCATATTGGTACATTAAGCTAGCATATGGTTATGGAGAGAGGGAACTGTGAGTGTGGAACTCCCCCACCTCCCCCTCCACCCCCCTCCTTCCAATTGACATCATGGGGTACTCCCCCCCCCCGCCTACAAACTGTAGATTTGGTTTGAGAAATCCCCACTATTGAGTGGTAGGGAAGAACTTGGAGGAGGAAATGTGAGTGCAGAGGGACCTCCCTTCCTTGCTGGAATAAGGGGAATACCACTCACTACACTCCATTGTAGTCATTGATTCACATGGACAGTTGCAACCATTGAGAAAAGAGGGCCCCACTAAATCAATGTATTTCTTTGATTTAGGGTCTAATTTAGAAGATTGATTCTTAGGAGTAAGAGCATACACATCACATTAAAAAATATTTAAATTCTAATTTAAAAGATTGATTCTTAGGAGTAAGAGCATACACATCACATTAAAAAAATTTATATTTAAATAATCACATGGATGAAATGTCCATACTTCTTCAAGAATTTTACAGTTTATTGCAATAGATGGTGATCAATTCACTAGATAACAAGAAATATTGACTGCTTCTACCCACAACTCTTGTTTCAGAGTAGCATTACTTAGCATGATCCTTGTTCTTTCTAGAAAATTCATGTTCATGCATTTTGTCACACTATTTTGCTAAGGAGTGTTAACTGTGGTGTTATGTCTTATGATCTCAGCTTCCTTGAAGTATTCTTAAAATTATAATGAAGTGAACTTGCCTTATTTATTTGCACTTAGACATTTTAATATCCTGTCAGTACTCTTCTCTACCGTAGTTCTAAATTGTTTAAAAGTTGTAAAAACATTAGATTTTATTTTTACTACACAGACCCACACCTTCCTAGAAAAATCATCTATAAAAAATATGATTATCCTCTAGATGGTCCCCAAACATCATAATGAATGTAGCCAATAATACCTTTGTTGTTATGACTACCTACTTTTTGCCTACACTTTTTTCCAAATATGCAATGTTTACAGAAACTTAAATTTAGAGATTTTAAATTTGGAAGTAACTTGTGATTAATTAGTAAATTAAGCCCCTTCTCTCTGACATGACCTAGCTGTTGATGCCATAAATTAGTGGATTCAATTTCCTTCTCAGATATCACAGATTATTTACTAATCTGAGTACTTCCCATGATCTTGTAAAGGTTCTCTATCTTTGCAGCCTTCATGACCACTAAAGCACCCTTGGACACTTTCAACATTTAACCTTGACCTGTGAACTTATAACCACTTGAATCCAACACTCTCAAACAAAATATATTTTTCTTCCACTCAGGTACATGTCATACTTTTGTTAATTTTCTCACAATACTATCAAACATTTTTATTTTGACACTCCCAACCCTAACAGTTTTATAGGAAATATTATTAACCATAAGGATATATCCACCATCAACAACTTCATATGTTGAAGACCAATGATTATGTAAACACATATCATGAGATTCACTAGAATCTAATAACTAATATTCAAGATATTTAGGAACATTACAAACTTACAATACTTCATCAATGATACATGAACTTGATTCACCTAGATTTTTTCCTCCTTTTTAAAATTTTCCTTGGATTCTTGTCTTTTGTAGTGGTTTTTATTAAAATTCTCTAATTTGTTGTAGAACCAACATCACATTTTACTCTTATTGCCTTTTGATTTTGACTTAGATGAACCTCTTTATTTATGTCGTCTTTCTTTGGAGGTGACCTCTAGCCCCATTTCTTTTGTCATTGAGTTTTCAACACTTGATTCCCTCCTCAATTCTTCAAACAATAGAGCTCCAAAAAAAAGATCAAATTCAAGAGTTTTTGTTGCGCATAAAATGATGGAGGTTAAAAAATGGTCCCATGATTCAAGCAATGAACAAATAAATGTAATTAATTTCCTTATTTTCGCTATCAAATTTGACATCTATATTATTTAACAAGAAAATAAGAGTATTAAAAACATATAGGTTATCTGTGATTTCATACCTCCTTTCATCTTCATATTGTATAATTTCCTCTTTAAGTAGATTTTGTTCGTTAAGGATTTGGTGATATATAGACCTTGCAACTTTGTCCACAATCCTGTTGTTTTCACTTCTCTAACAATGTTAAAAAAACCATCACCAGTGAGACACAACTAAATTGTAATGAGGGATTTAGCATCCAATTCCTCCCATTCATCATATGTCATTTTCACAGGCTTCATAATCCTATCACCTAATGCCTTATGCAACCCATATTATATTAGTATATCTCTTGTTTTTGACTTCCACAATTCAAATTTTTTTTGTCTGTTAAATTTTTTAACCTCAAATTTTGCATTTGCCATAATTACTTACACAAACTCTCCTTATGAATTGTGAGAATTTTTATTCAAATTTAAAAACAAACGCTTTCAAAAAACCCTGTTCAAAAACCCCATTTACAATATTTTGTTCTTTCATAAACCCTACTTAGTTTTAAAGCCTAGAACCCTGGTTCTTAAAAATATATATGATTCTACTCAAAATATTTTAATAAAAGGAATTTTGTTCCACAATTTTTTTCAAAACCCCATTTATAAAATGTTGTTCTTTCATAAACCCTACTTATTTTTAAAGCCTAGAACCCTGGTTCTTAAAAATATATTTGATTCTACTCAAAATCTTTTAATAAAAGGAATTTTGTTCCACAATTTTTTTCTTTAAAGGGTTTTCCTTTCTTCAAACAATTTTTTTTCCTTCCAGAGAAAATAAATAAATGAATATCATTGCTAGGGTTTATAATTAAAAAAATACCCATTTCGTAATGAATGTAGTGGCTAGGGTTTAATATATTGTTTGGAACAAACACTGGCTCGACCTCTGCTCGAAAATATTTCAGCCTTCTAGCTACTTCTCTGCTTAATGTTCTCCCTTCATAGTCAAGCTTGGTGCTTCTTTACCATTCTTTCAGGAGTCGATAGGATAAGGGTTTCAATGTCACTTTGGTAAGGTCAAATTTGTTGACAACTAGGTTCTACTTCCATCAATGAAAAATCTAATTAATGATGAAAATTCATGTAAATTCACCAGAATAAATTTTGTTGGGCATGGAATCCCCCCAAGGCATGTTTTGGGGCTTAAAGCCCAATTTTTGACGAAATCATTTTGTAAAAGCTTCGTGAATTGTGGGCGCAGAGCGCGAAATTATGATAGAGTCACAGGGTTGTCTGCCCTTATTTTGTAATGTAATGTCAGTGTAATAGACCTACCCATGGTCCACGGACCATGGGATTGTATAAATAGAGTGAGTCTCTAAGTGCAGAGAGTGGCATATGAGCATGAGAAGCCTAAGTGATTGAGTAAAAATGTAAAGTGTGTCTTTGGGTCGTAGAGTAGGGGAAGGCTCTGCAACTGAGTGCGTAGAGGCCTAGTAGCCTGCAGGTGAGTGCGCAGGGTACGTAGAGTTTGTAACCATTGGAAGAATCAATAAAGAGAAGTTTACCATATTTATGTACATCTTTTCCTGTTTTAGTATATGAATGGGTATACTTTGCAAGTATATTGTTTATTTGCTGTGTGAACTTATATGAATGTTTTGTATAACTAATTATAACATAAGACATCCAAGTACGTGAAGGTAATTAACTGGTATAGGAAGATAAGTAAGATCTCAGGTAATGGCGCAAGGTGCGGCTCTAGCAGCGCGGAAGCTCCACAACCTTGGTTAGGGTTGCGCGAAGGCGTGTATCTGGGCATGAGGAACAGGGAAGTGCGTGAAGTAACTTGCGCGTAGGGACAAACAGTGGGACTAGTCGAACCTCTTAGACATCTCAAGGGTGCAGAAACCTGGTTCTAGCACCCTCCCATACTACTTTGGGTGAGACCTCAGTCTGCGCTTCACGAACTGTTGCCGAAAGGGCCAGTAGTACAAGAATTTGTTTCGCTAATTAACTCCAAACCTAGATCAGGCCCCAAGAAGCCAACAAATGGTTCTGTTGCTGGGACTGGGATCTACATAGAGATGTCTGATGTCGTATCACTAGAATCCGACAAAGAAAGGAATTGAAGATTGGTTGGACAGGAAGATTCATGAATTCGCGGTGCTAGAAACAAGAATCTGTGACTATCAAAGGGAGAGTGGTTAGACTGCTACTTATATACAAAGATCCACAAATTTTTTTTCGCATCCTTCTCCACTGAGTTATATGAGTGGATATCGAAGCTAGCAAATAGCCAAGGAAGGTGTAAACTCGACAAACCTATTATGTGGACTCCAGAATTGGTGCGCAGAATGGAAGTATCGGAAGATAAGATCGCGCGCGCTGTTGATCACTGGCTCGATAAAATCATAGGAGGATTCATCACCGAATTCACGGTAGATACTTCAGTCAATTATAGCGAGGCAGAACGATGCTTCCTTAAAGGACCGCAAGGTAAGTACGTTAAATCTTTGAACACTTGGATTAAAATGCTACTATGTGAAAAACAGGTTATGCGAATAAATTGATGTTTGGGGCGACACAAAGTGGGAGAATCTACAGAAACAAAGGTAGCACAGAACTCAAAACTAGCCCCTTAATTTCACCTCTGCGAGGGGGCAAAGAAGAGATTGCGAAGGTCTCACCAAGAAGTGCAATCAATCTGATAAGGCAAAGAATTCCGCGCATACCACGCTGACCCATACCACAGCCAGTTTCGTCGTCTTCACCCCATTCTTCACCCATACCACCTCCGCCACCACCGTGAAGTAATATGGAAAGAACGATAAAGCTACCAGTGTTCAAGGGAGTAGGGAATGAAGATTTGAACTAGTTTTGGTTCGTGATAAAAGTTGTATGGGAAGCATAGGGAGTCACGAATGACAATAGAAAGAAGGAAACATTGGTCAACCCTCTATAGGATTGCGTGCTAACTTGGTACATTAAGCATTCCAATCACAATCCAAATGTGGGGATTGCGGATATCCAAGCTGCGCTAAAAAAAGAATTTAGCAGGCCAAAGTGAGAGGCGCAGTTGATCATTGAGTTCAAGGAAATCACAATGCTACCATGCGAGACCCCATGGGAGTTGGAACAAAGACTGAAGTGCACAATTCGTGAAGCAAACATGACGTTAACAGATGGGCAACACCGCGAATGGTTTGTAGCATCGTTAATGCCGCATCTACGGAACACGCTATCGGAATAGAGGCTAAGCACTCAAGCCGAGGCCTTGGAGATTGCGATGAGATTACACGAGACCCTGATACATGATCCCAACCTAGGAGTTCAATAGATTCACGCGCAGTTGAAAGACTTGTGCCTTGAGATGTAGAGTATGAAACAAGACAGGACAACTTGCCCAGAGATGCACGATGAGGTATGGTGCGTAAAATGCAAGGGCCAAGGGCACGACAAGGAACACTTCCTGGTGTTCGTGAATTACCTTGTGGGAGGAGGGCCAATGCCATTAAGACCGGAGGCACAAGCAGGACCAAGCGCAGCGCCTGCACTATGGCGTGCGATTTTTCAGATATGAGGAAAGCATGTTACAAGTAACTGCCATCTATTATAGAAGTATACGCAGAATTCACAACAGTTGTTCTATAATTTTTGTAGGTCAGTGGGACATGATGAGTGCACCTGTAGAAGTTATGAGTTGATGATGGATCGAACTCCTACCTACAGAGTTCAGGCTGAAACACGGCCCCTTGATCAAAACGTAGGAATGGCACGCACTAGATTTCAAGGGCACAGATGAGACCGAGGTGGAGGGGGACCAGGAAGAGGTCGTAGACAACTAATATGTTACAATTGCGGAGGGCCAGGGCATTATGCCCATGATTTTACGAATCCAACATGACCATCATGCTTGTATTTTACATTGTTTGATCATGAGACAGAGGATTGTCCCACACTCATAGCAAGGTTGCGCGATAAAAGAGCACTCCAACCTCCCCTGACTTAGAACTTGCAAATGATGAGTTATGACCCACGCGAGGAAGACCCTAATGTACATATCGTGCTCTGGAGTGGAATTATGATAGGGGATGACAAAGGCAAGCAACCTGAAGAAAGTACCTGGGTTCGTAAGGCTCCAACGAAAGAACCATAATTTGATTTGGAGCGCGCTAAGGAGACCATCATGGAAGGTAAGAGAAGCTTCGATGATGCCTCCACTTCAGGAAGTAAAGACAGACTGGAGCCGGAAATGGACCCGTCGATTCTCACTACATTCTTGGAGACATGCATGAAGCTACTGCGCGACAGCAAGGCGGTAAATGGGCTGCAAGAACTCATAACTAGATGCGCTGGGACCACGCCAGGAGAACCGCACATAGTTTGGAAGCCCGGGAAGCACACAACGCGAACAGGAAGGGAGACGAGATTGACCGCGCAGATTGGGGAATATGAGATGGACCAAGTAATTCTGGATCTATGATCAGATGTGAACATCTTGCCAAAGCAGACATGGGAGCACATGGGCAAGCCTGCACTGCAATGGTCTCCTATCCAACTGTGAATGGCGAACTAACAAAAGATCCTACGTATGGGGAGATTGTAGGGAATCATAATAGATATCGAAGGAGAAAGCGTGCTAGCAGATTTCGAAGTGATAGAGATTGTTGATGACAATAATCCCTACCTCGCGCTATTGGGAATAGATTGGGCCACTGACATGAATGGAGTGATAAATCTAAAGAAGCACAAGATGATCTTTGAGAAACGTCTTTGCACGTAGTGGTACCTTTAGACCCTGCAGAAGGATCGCGCTACACGGAGCTAGTGTGTGACTACGACAACAACGATGATATAGACTGCATCTACAAGATAACTGCGCGGGAGAAAGACTGGGTAAATCCAACCGTGGATGGCCGAATCTCATGGGAGCGCGAAAGCTCCTACACATTAGATTCTGACAAGGAGATAGAATGATGGCAGAACCGGTTACACGAGGTAACCACGCTCAACTGTAACATGATGACGAGGTCGTTGCACTGAGTAGCAATAGAGGTAAGAGATCTGCCTACGTATGACGGGTTAAGCAAGGTGGATGACTTCCTGAACAAATTTGAGAGAGAAGTGCCCAAACAACAGTGCTTCGACACTCTGAAATGGGTACTGCGAGCGTAGGTGGGGTACGCTATTGGAAATAATACTAAGAGGGGGGTTAATAAATATTGGTCAAGTTAATAATCTTTTTCTTTTCTTACTCAATTTCATATATGCTACATCAATGAAGGAAACCCGCATGTGTACGCAATTGTGTTTAAGGAAACAAGCATATATCCAACAAACTAATGATTCTGTTAATTCATCATATGTTGATATTTAATCTGAGTATCAGTACTTTATTAAACATTCAACAGTAACTGTGTCCAATTAATAACAGAAGGAACCGTCACACATAAGCATCACACATGAACACCAAGATGTAAGGTGGAAACCTAATGCGGGTAAAAACCACCTGCTGTTGTCATCTCTGTCTTCTTTTAATAATAAGAAAATTTGTTTACAACAATGTATTGGTGTAGATTCATACTAGTGCACAGGCTTCTACCTACAGAAGAATACAACCTTCTTTCATTCTCCAGCTTCTTCTGGAAGGGAGCTACAACCCCCTAGCTCTTGTACTAGCCGATATATTTACTAGTACATAGATGCTGACCTACAGAAGGCTATGACCTTCTTTCTTCCTCCAGGTACCACGTTTCATAAATTTCAGACTAAATACTCTTGGAACGCAACACCATAATCTGAAGGCCACGTTTCATCCAATTTTCGTACTGGACCCATCAACAACATTGAAGCTCAAAAATCAATCACAACTATTGCATTACCCATTCATTGAATACTCAATCATTTCTCTCTGAATCACCCAACAACTTAATCACTGAAACCCTATCATCAAAACACAGTCTCCAGAACACATAACTCTGCAACAATATTCAGAGTCAACTGTATCATCAAAAACCATACATCAGAGTGCATACGCTACTTGGAAGAGCTGAACCAGTGTGTATACGCAACTTCACCAAAGCAAACCAACGTATATGTCATCAAATACTTACTTATAACTTCGCTGCACTTCCCGACTTCAGACATACCCAGATCATTACATACAAAAGGATAATACGTGTGTTAGCAATCAGATCTAGTCCATCAGATCACATAAAGATAATTCATTATGATTCTGATCCATTATTAGATCTCATCCATCAACACCAAAGCTAATCACAATCAACCAATCTAAATATGCAGAATAGTGTCACTAGTAAAGAGTCACCAGAACTCAGAACTTTGCAACAACAACCAAAACCACTTGTAACTTCAAACATCATAGTTCATGTGGTATACACTACTTAGATGTGTCTAACCTGTGTGAATAGGCGCTTTTATCAAAGTCAGCCTGCATATACATCTGTGAATATTCATTCATAATTTTGTACCTATTCCAGACTTCAGTTATCCCTAGATCATAGTATTTACAGAACATCACAAGCATTAGTATATAGATCTAGAAAAAGCATGATCAAACCATATAGAGATGATTCATTCCAAGCCAAAAGATCTCGATTCATCATTAGATCTTGTCCTCCATCAATCGCTGAGATTCCTCCTTGGCTCAAATCAAGCAAAGCATCATAAACCCATAACCTGCATACTAGATCTCACACTTCATCATATATTCAAGACTTACACCCTAGCCTAATGACCTTCTCCTCCTTTTACAGTCTCAGGCCTTTCTCAATACCATGGTCCAAAACCACGTAGGACCAATACCTTGGACCCAATACCTGGGGTCAATACCTCGGACCAAATACCATGGACCAATACCAAAATATCATGGTCCAAATACCATGGACCAAAAAATTAGTTTCTGACATATACGCATCTTTCCTTCTGTGAAAGTGCGTGTGTACGTTATACGCGTCTTTGTATAAAGTGAACCTGTGTGTATACATGACTTGGTATATAGTGAACTTGCGTGTATATGCAACTTGGTATATAGTGAACTTGCGTGTATATGCAACTTGGTATATAGTGAACTTGCATGTATATGCGACTTGGTATATAGTGAACCTGCGTATACCTTTCTTTCTTCATTCTGTTGTTTATCTTCTATACTATGTTATTTCATCTGAGAGAGTTGCCTTCTAAACTGATTCCTTGAGGCTACCCTGCATTTCATCACATCTATAAATACCATTATCATACATTCTGTCACATCTGATATCTCTTCTATAGATTCATCTAGTTACCATGTACAAGTGAGTTGTTCTGCTACAAGTGGGTTGCCATCAAGTACAACACATGTATCATAATGCAAACATACACACCAAAGAAGTTTTGAGGACTAGCGTGACTATAGAAGAATGATGCGCACATGGTTTGGGAGCCTTCAATGTGATTAACAAACAAGATTGTCGAACGAAACGACTCGTGCACCCACTTATCCAGGTGGATACAGGAATATGGTACGAAACCTGCACGAATGCACACAGTCCTCGCGGTAGGAGGCACGATCAGTAAGAAGGTGTGGGTAAGGCAATGGTGTGAACGAACCCTTCGGTTGGGACCACAAAGTATGGAAAGACCAAGTGTTCAGAAGGATATCCATGCAGAAGCCTTTAACAAAGTACGCGAAGCACTGAACAAGGTCCACAATACGAAGTGGACTGACTAGGACTTGCGCATACTAGCGGTTCTATGGGCTTACAGGACCGCGTGCAAGAACCTGACTGCACAGACACCGCCAAGGCTGGAATATAAAGCAAACGTTTTAAGCCCTATAGGACATAAAAATCTTAGACCACACATGATAGCATCAGTAGATACGACGGTTCGCTGAACCTTCAAAGAAGAAATCCAACAGGGAAATTCTAGGCTCCAAGAACTTGAAGAAGAAAGGGTACGATTAAGGAAGAAAAGTGCTCTGGTAGACGCAGAAGTCACGAACCTAGAGGATGAGCTAAACTAAGATTTTCTCGATAAAAGGACCAAGTTGATAAGGCAGGATGCACACAATCATGATAACAAATTTGAGGCCTATCTCCGTGAATTGATCAGTCTGATGCCTTCACTTGAACCACACATTACTAAGCGAATCAACTAGGGTAGTGCATTGCAAATGATAAAGTGTGTGATGCCTCCCATAGCAATAAAAGGTGGGTATTTTCCGGGAAACATGATGGATGATAGGATGAAACTTTACACAGGTGGTGCCACCACCTAACTAGCTGAGGGAAGTACAGTCTTAGCGCTCCAGGCAGTTGAAAGGAAGCACGAGACTATAAACTATTCTGCCCGAGAGCTACACAATGTTAGAGCTGCATGCAGAAGCAAAGAGTCACAAGGCCCGTGACCGTGCACAGGGGCTGCGCTGCCGTGCGGGTTGGCTAGAAAGTGACCATTGAAGTCACTATTCACGATGGGATGCTCGACTTGAGACCAAATGGAGTGGGAGGTACGCATTTAAGACGCGATTTATGGGCAAGATTTTGGAAAATATCCCACCAAGGGAGCATTAATGAATCGGATTTGGGGGGAACGGTTGAATTCAAATTCAAAAAGCACTATAAATTACAAGGGGCCACCCAACAAACAACACTTGTCATTTGCGAATTGAGCTATTGAGCAGAGCCTTGTTTGTTTTGTGCCGAGCATTGATTGAGCCCCTGAGTTCATAAGTGATAGATTTTTGGACGGACACGATGGCAGTAGTTGAGGAAGTTATGGAAATAACAGAGATGACTGCTGAAGAGGCCGTGTAGGCCTTGACTATGGGGGATGCTCTGGAAGGCACCGTGATTGTGGCAGAAATCCTGAAATCACCACGCACGCTAAGACCAAAGAAGGACAAACAAGTGATGGTTTCCGTACGTGCATCCGCATGAAACCCGCTGCGCACCAAGTTGTCTATGGAGGAGAAGGTGAAAGCCATCACTATAGAAACTGATGAAGAAGAAGAATACTTGGAGGACCTTATTATTGAAGAGGATGAGGACAAAGGCATGGAGGAGGAAACCAAGCTTGCACACCCCTTGACAAAGCTGCCCACCTATGTCCCCCCCATGGAAAGGGAAGGCTAAAGTGCCCAAGGACCTTGACGAGACCAAGAGCTCGCTCCAAACCCCGCTCCTCCTAGACAACATTATTTTTGAGGGCACGCATCTAGGATAGGTGCCGAGCTTAAAATTTGAATATTGAGACCTCACTGACCACAAGAAGTTCCCTCACCTTGATACCTCACACCTCATGAAGCCCAAGTAGAACATCGCGATGGGGGTGACAAAATTAGAGCCGCGAAAGTAGTTGCGCGGAGTGGACAAGGCCGGGCTACTTAACCTGCTCTAGGTGCCGCATTTTCACTACGCCCCAATAACAATTTTTGTCATCAGGCAGTTTCTCTGCCTGGTGCATGATGGGTGTTTGTGGCTGGAGGAGCCCATCCCCATCACGACAGAGTTGATTCACCACATTTCAAAGGAGAGGACCCCACAGACATTAAGAAAGGGAAGAGCAGTGACTTGGCCATTGCAGAGGTCATGAAGAAGAAATACAAGCTAGTGAAGAAGAAAAGGGGCTACACCATATCCAACGTCAACAATAAAGTAGTGAGAGTGGTGACCCAAATACTGGACAATAATGTTATGTGAAAGTGCCGCACGGACAAGGTACCAACGCTGGTGGTAGCACTTGCTGAACAGTGTGCAGAGGGGTCTAGTTTAACTGGTTCGAGTTCCTATGCAAGGAATTCTTGGAGAATTCCGCGAAGCTCAAGAATAGGGAAAAACGTTCCACTATGCGTGGCTTCTGCTATCCATAGTACTCGTGGTAGGGGAATTGCCAGAAGATAGTCAATTCCCCATAATTGATAGGGATCTGCCAGAGGCCGCGAAGTACGCTTTGCTTTGGGCCACAAAGGATGCAAATAGGATCCGTGGCAGTAAGATATTCTGGGTGTTCATGGAGATGAACCTCAAAATGGGGATCAACCACAAGCCACAATTGTCACCCACTGTCTACAACATCCTGTAGAGTTTTGCATAATTTAAAGCGGACATCCATAGCATATACATCAGAGTGTGCAAGGACCCGGCCAAACAATGGAGAAAGCTACCCTTTGTAGCCACAGATGATGTCATCTTTAACGTACTAGAGACATGGCCATCTGAGTGGCGCACTCCAAACATTATGGAGATAGAGAAGTCGATGGCATAGAGGAAGAAGAAGAGGCCAAACTACACATCACACATTTGGCAGAAAAGAGAAGGAAGGAGGCAGCGACAACAGAAGCACGAGCGGTGCAGTACACTACACAGATAGCAATGGAACAGGAAAAGGCCGCAACAGCAGTGCGAGAGGCAACCACGAAGGAACGCAAGGGCCAAACATCGCCTTTGCATGGGCAGGAAGAAGAGGAAGAAGACGGAGGCATGGACCTGCAAACCGCGTTAGCATAGTTGAAGCGCCAGCACTCAACCGAGCGTACAGGGACGCGCAAGAAGGTCAAGGCATAGAAGTTGTTTATTGACCCGATCACCCTAACCAAGGGTAATCTGCACGACATCAGTGAGACAGTGCGCAATGTCACCTCTGAGGCCCTCCAAATTTTTATGCAAGAGAACCAAATTATGTTGGGGGCCCTCAAAACATAGCTGCGGGAGTTTCAGGTGCGCCCTCCTTTGGCTATTACCCTTTTGACCAGCCTCAACGTCAGAACAATGGCAGTAGAACAGATGTTGCGTGCTTGAGTGACAAATAATGTAGTGTTTCCAGAAGGGGCACTAGTGACAAGAAAAGAGGCCGACATGCCTACAGTTAGCATGCTGAAGGGTCTCGGCATCAACATGGCTGCACTCCCACGGGATACGTTATATGTTTTGTAGGATGGGATAACTGTAGAACTGTGGGCTAGGGAGAGTCGCACACTGCAAGTCCTCAACGAGTAGAAAATCAACATGGAATAGTTGATATTGCAGTGTGACGAAGTGGTGTCACAGAATCGATAGCTAGTATAGGTACTAGATGAAGCTTGCCAAAGCATCCCAGAGCTGGCCATCCCAACAGGCACACTAGTAGAGGCGCGTATCCATAGGCTAACAATAAGGGTGCATGAGGTGTGAGAGGAAATGACAAAGGTTCAGTTGGAGCTGAACCTTCAGATCGTCGAGCTGCGGTTAAAGGCGCAACCCTCCACCCCTCTTGAAGTTAGAGAATAATGCACTAGCTCTATTACAATGAGACTAGATGAGTTTGGCAGTGCAATGCATGACTGCACCAGCATGTTGGAAGAGTCATTTGAGGTCCGCACAAATCTGCAGGAGAACCCCAACATCCAGTGCTTAAAAAAACAGGTGTGAGAACTCCAATAGTAGTATGACACCGTCAAAGGAACTACGCAGACGGTGGCCCTCACTCAGAGGTTCGCGCAGATGCAATAGACCAAAGTGATGAAAGAAAAGGTGGATGCGGCACGACACAAGGAAGCAATCCTGAAGCCATGTGTTCACCCTTTGATCGACGAGGCCTTCACCATCACAATAGAAATTGAACACAAGATTGCACACGTGCAGGGGATATAGACACAGATGCAGAGAAGCACTTCCAACACCGTGGTTTCACAACAACGCATGCAGCGGATGCAACAGGCATCAGCTTAGTGTGTTGCCAACCTCGCAACAGTTTGAGCAGAGTTGGAAGGACTCCACACAAAGATCTCCGCATCAATAGAGTGACTCGAGGGCGAGTCACGATGTTTGTGTTGGGGGCCTGTTGGGCATGGGATTCCCCCAAGATATGTTTTGGGGCTTAAAGCCCAAGTTTTGACAAAATCTTTTTGTAAAAGCTTCACGAATTGTGGGCACAAAGCGTGAAATTATGATAGAGTCAAAGGGTTGTTTGCCCTCATTTTGTAATGTAATGTTGGCTTAATAGACCTACCCATGGTTCACGGACCATGGGATTGTATAAATAGAGTGAGGCTCTAAGTGCAGAGAGGGGCATAGGATCATGAGAAGTCTAAGTGATTGAGTAAAAGTGTAAAGTGTGTCTTTGGGTCATAGAGTAGGGGAAGGCTCTACAGCTAAGTGCGCAGAGGCCTAGTAGTCCACAGCTGAGTGCGCGGACCCTTGCAGCTAAGTGCACAAGGCAGGTTGAGTCTGTTGGAGTGCTGGTTTCCGTTATACCAAAGCCCGCAGGTGTTAGTAAACAAACACATCGAAAGTGTTAAACACATGCCACGAAACACACGGGAGTGTTGGATCAACACCGCCATTAACGGGGAGCACAACAATCTCGCCCCTCAATGCGAGCCAGGTGTGTTTCAAACTCGAGACCTTTGGCTCTAATACCACTTATTGGAGTGCTGATTGCCATTATACCAAAACCTGCAGGTGTTAGTAAACAGACACATCGAAAGTGTTAAGCACATGCCATGAAACACACAGGAGCATTAGATCAATGCCGCCGTTAACGGGGAGCACAACAGAGGCTGTAACCGTTGGAAGAATCAATAAAGAGAATTTTACCATATTTCTGTGCATCTTTTCTTGTTTTAATATATGATTGGGTATAATTTGCAAGTATATTGTTTATTTGTTGCACGAACTTATATGAATGTTTTGTATAACTAATTATAATGTAAGACATCCAAGTACGTGAAGGTAATTAACTGGTATAGGAAGATAAGTAAGATCTCGGGTAATAGCGCAGGGTGCGACTCTAGCAGTGTGGAAGCTCCACAACCACTGGTTAGGGCTGCGTGAAGGCAGTGTATCAGGGCATGAGGAATAGGGAAATGCACAAAGTAAACTGCGCGCAAGGAAAAACATTGGGACCAGTTGAACCTCTCAGACATCTCAAGGGTGCGAAAACCTGGTTCTAGCACCCTCCCATACTACTTTGGGTAAGACCTCAGTCTGCGCTCCACAGACTGTTTCCGAAAGGGCCAGTAGTATAGGGATTTGTTTGGCTAATTAAATATGAACCTGGGTCAAGCCCCAACAAGCCAACAAATTTATTCAAAACTTTTTGGAGATGTTGATTTATTCTCCTTCTAATATTCATAGGGTTTCTTTGACACTTAACCAATTAATCTCATCTTTGAACCAAAATTTTAGGAGCAGGAGCAAACTCTACCATATTCTTCAAGGACATACTCTATTATTGTTTTTTCTAAGGATAGACTATTAGTGGCTTTTTAGGAATAAACTATCACATTTTTCTGTTCATTAAAATATGGATCTCTCTTTAGGGATCCTCTCTCTCTATAGGTGATGAGTTCAATTCTTGATCTTGTCCTATGTGGTCGCTTTGAATTCCCTTGCAGCCTCTACGTGAGTTATTATCCAGGAACAAAACTCTCTTCTGAATCTTGAAATCTCCTCTGAGTGGCTTTGAGATATTATACTAGTTGTTATTCAAAGTTTGTACACAAAAATATTTCAATAAAAAATGGCACACAAAATCACATACACTAGTAAACTGAAATTTACCTAGAAAAACCTTGACAATTTGTCAGGGAAACCTCCACGAGAAAGGAAAATAGGATTTATTTTTCAATATAATTATTGCATTCAAGGTTACACAACACACATAGCCTCCTCATCTCTCTGAATGATAAAAAAAATGAAGTAGCATCATTACAATAGTTTGATAACTATCTTTTGGTTCGTGAAACTAAATAACTGCAACAACATTATCAATTATTATTTTTTCTACATTTTCTTGTTGTCACATTTTAATAAAGTAGATATACATGTTGAAGTGCAATGGAACATGGAGTTATGGATGTCTCAAGTTGTGGAATGATCTCCTTGATTTACTCTTAACTTGAGTGGGGGGGAATCTGAAATATCAAGATGTGAGATGGTTGATGAACCATGCACCTAAAAATGTGTCCTCGCAAACTGACAAATACAACGGTTGATTACCCATGTATACTAGTGGATGGTAACTTTCTTATATGGATTTAAATGGTGAGATTTGGACTAGGTTAATCTCCTTGAGTCAAGTTTAAGGGGGAGAATTGTTGGGGTAGTTCAAGTAAACTTGACTTGGTCATAGAGTTAATTTACCATTAGTTGTTTTCGAGCTCCAATATTTGATAACCCACGGTTTTTCCCATGGTATTATTTTAATGCATCCTATTTAAAGGTGTAAAGACTCCATTATAAATTTTCCTTTTGGCTAGAAATATAAGTCTACTATTCCAAACTGGTTTTCCGGAGGGGTTTCCAAGGTAAAAATTATGGTGACCATGTGATCTTGAATTATCATATTTTTTTATGTATTTATTTATTGTTCTTGTATTATTGTTTTATTTTCTAATATGATCAATACACAATTTTCATTTCAAAATATATTGATAAATGTTGGAGCCCCTGGTCTTAATTCATCATGATGGGTTTTTATATGATTTTTACCTATTGTTTTGTACAAGAAAGGGATTAATTCCAAACTACTACATAGCAAAAATGAATGTGGAATAGCATACACAACAATATTAGCCAAGACTAAATCAAACATCCCCTCTTTCATAACAACACCAAAACTGACTAGGAAGGTTTTCAATGGAACAATGCAAAATCTCTCCAATCTTGATCTATCAGCTCCAAAATGTTTTTTTTGCAAATATAACAACTAGGAACATTTTCAGTAGAGCAATTTGAAATTTCTCCAACAACTGATCCATTGGGTCCAACATGTTTTTTTCTGCAAATCTGACTCATGAAACATGGTAGGAGATTATTATTGCAAAAATTGGAAGTCAATTTATATACTTTTATTAATTTTTATAATTGCAAAATTTCAAATGATCATAATATCCTTCCTAGTTGAATGATGAGAGAATTATGAACCAATTATTATAACTACATATGGTGGTTGTATTTGTCGAGCATATCCATAGTATTTGGTATTTATTTCCAAACACCACTTCATTGTTGCAGATAATAGTGCAACCCCCACAATTGTAATCCTCCTCCACCTTCTTTAAATACATGGATATTTAATGGATATTTACACATTTATGCATTATTTCAATTAATTAATAGTTATTTAGGGATGAATACCATGGAGAGAATCATGAATGTTATCTTCCCAGCTGATGCAATATTTATGGCTACTTTGAAAAATGTTTATCCTTTGTACTCACTATGTTTGATTCTTTTTGCTTCCTTATTTTTAGAGTTGTGTCTCTATTCCCAATCAACATATTGATTTACCCTTGTGAGTGTTTGTGTTGCTCTCCTTTAACCCTCCAGGAGTTGTGCATGGTACATCCCATGCAAAATTTCTATTTTCTAGGCTCTTGGAGCTTGAGCTCCCTAACACTTACCATATGACCAAAGCTTCGAGGCCACTTGCTTATCTCAAACATTGTTAACCCTTTTCCCATTTTTCTAGTGATACCTCCATGTTATAAAAGAAATTAATTGAATCTTGAATGAACCAAATAGGCTATCTTATCCTGACCTTGATCTGAGCATTTGGGATCTAGATGGATCCAGATGCACCACCTTTGTCAACGCCCAGATGCACTTTGAAACCAAATTGATCCAAAATCTAGATGAATTTAAAGGTACCACTTTCTTCGCTAATCTAGATGACTTAGTGGCTAGATCTTATAATCCAACTAGAATGTGGGTCCCATGCCAAATGAACCCCCAAACATAAACCTATCCACCAAACTAGGAGTTTGGTGATCTGAGAGAGTTAATCATTGATGATTCCTTGAAGTGCCCAGATCATTCCCCCAAGCCTAGATATAATCTTGGCTAGGTCTCATGCCTTTCTGAGGGTCTGAGATAGCTTCACCTTAGGCTCTTTCCATATCCACCAAATTGTCGAAGGCCCATACTTTTTCAACTAAAAAACTTGGTGATAGGAACTTGGGTGACTCCGTTAATTGTGGACTTCCCTGCAACTTAAATATTTAGTCTATGTTTGTGACTTAGACCATTTTTTCCAGAAAAATGTTAAGGAATTAAGCATGGAGGAACTTATGATGGTTCTCCTTCAAGCTGCATATCGAAAAATTCTTATATGAACCCTTATCCTAGTGAATCTTTTGGAAAAATTTTGACTGTCGAGTCCTTTTATCTGTGGCTTCAAGAACTTCAATCAACCTCTAGATTTTGGATAGTTGACCTACAACAATATCATAGATTTTGTTCTCGACCTCCTATTAGAAGTGAATGAAAAAAATAGATAAAGATGTATACAATGCCAATAGACTAACACAAAGACACTTCCCCCCTTCAGACGATCATCAACACCTATTTAGACAAAGGAAATTTAAACACAAGAATTATTTGAAAAACCTAGATTCTATTAAACTCACAAAGATATATTTTACAAAGGACTATTATAGCCTTGTTGCCTTAATTATAGAGCTCTAATTCTCCACCCAAGCTGATTTTTACTCTAATCTTGAGACTCCTTTTTATCTCTATATTCCTTCCGAGATTCTCTCTCTCTCTCTCTCTCTCTATTTTTCTGAGCTATATCTGGCCCTCTAAATGTGCACACACATATAAACTATTCTATTAACTAGAAAATATCCTAACACAATGTTTGGACATCTATCCCAACACCTCAGATTTATAATTGTTAATTTTAAAAAGGCCCACTTGGCCCAAAATACCAGTGCATCACACAACCTAACAACACAAATTCCTCTAGAATTTGGACACTTGTAATTACATTATTTTTCCTAATTTGACATTTGACATTGGAGGGAAATGTCTTTCCCTTTGGGGATTTCATGACCCCCTTGGGGTCTAGTCAAAATATATTTCCCAGGCTTGATGCTCCTGCATCAGAATCCCTAGGCTAAATCTTTTCGTGGCCTCATGGTCATGTACTTTGATTGTTTCACCCTCTAGGATCCTAGACTTTATGTTGTTGATGCCCAATGGCTTGCTTTCCTGGATTTCTGGTAGTTGTCTCCAATTTTCAAGAATCCCGTCGTCTAGTTTTATAATGCCTTCTCACTTTGTTGATGTAATATCTTGCAATAAACCATATGTTGTAGCTTACAGCATCCTCTTATTGATTGTACCATTTTGCAGTACCTTTTTCATCAATGTCTCGAACTTCTCCGTTTCAATTGCCAACTTATCATCGTGTTGGGACAAAATGATGACACTACCGATTCACAACAGTACCTCCAAAAGATTCATGGCTTCAACTGCCATCCTATCACACAACCCCCATTCTTCATTAAGAGAATTTGACATCCTTATCCATGGCTATTGTATGGAAGACAGACTTTTGTTATTTACACCTAAAATGGATTTATTGCGTCAATTTATCTATTCATTAATTGTAGGATCTTCTTCATTGCTTCCTCAAACAATGTATGTAATTTCATTAATTGTGGGATGTTGTTTATTTTTCAAAAGAAGTTTCTGATCTATGCTTTTGGGCTTAAAATGAAATAAAAGTTCATTTTCATAAAACAAATTTGTCTCATGTTCCCTGTTTTCATCTTCTTTTGACAACACTTGTTGTCCTTTTTCTGCATATTTAATTATACTCCAAATAATATTTTCATTATGCAATTTATAAAAAAAAAATGGATTCTTTAAGCACCTTAGCCTCTTTTTGTTTATTGGCTTCATTCTCTATGCAGTCTTCTTCAACCTCTGTTAGTTGTTTGTGGGCTAGTTACTCAACCTTATCTCGACTTTCCTCTACTTCTGAGAAGCAGTTCATGCACCTTCTTCATTCTTTTGGACACTATGTCCATGTTGTTTACCTGCAAACACATACAATTTATTAGCTTTAAAAACATGAGGCCATCTAGCCTCTTCTACAATATTCACCATCAATTCCTCTTGTTTTATATGGTCCTTCTTGTTTCCTTCATGAGACAGTGTTGTCTCACTCTCCTTCATGACAGGTTCCAAGAGATTCAATGTATGCATGTGCTCATATCTATGTACAAGTAGACCGTGAGAAAGACCTTTTGAAATAAATTCAACTCACATTAGATAATTAGTCTTTCATTCAACAGGTAGATAATGATTATATCCCTTTCAAATGTAAACCATGTCATGAGTATGGGCACTTTTCCAAGAACTTCCCCAAAAATGAGGGTGCCATCAAGTAGTAGGAGGATGGGGGCCAATGGAAAATCTAGAATACAAGAAGAGGAAAAACATGACAAGATCCCCAAAGGGCCCCTCCAACTCCATCAAGTACTCAAAATATGAGGAAAGATTCATCCAGGAGTTGGGAAGAATATTTATCCACATGCAAATTAGTTTGTTGTCTTGTAAAATTAAGATGATGAAGGAGAAGCTCAAGGGGTTGAAGAACTAGAGTAGACTCAAGGAGAAAATGGAGATGGTGAATCCCATGATGAGAATAAATTTCTTGAACCAGAAGATGACCTTTTGCGAAATTTCGTGGTGGAAGATGCAGGTTCAAAAAAGGAAGAAGAATTTGAATCTCAATAAGCAGAGAAATCTCACCTTGACGCATTTGCCTCAGTTGATGACAAATTATAAAATGAAATGGAAATGGATTTTGATCACTTAAAATATACAAGGAAAGTGGGTAGAAAATATAATTGGGAGCTTTGGTTGACTCATGTGGAAAGGGATAAAGAAAAAAGAACTGAATCGGTGATTAATGTTCCTTCCTTCAAAATCCCTAAAAATCAAAAGTAATATGGTTCCTTTGGCCTTCATCCTAGTGGGGACTCTAAAGATTTTAGCAAATAATGAATATCATATCCTACGATTGCAGGGATGTGAGAAGTGATAAAATGGAATATGAAATCAAAATATTAATTATATTAGAAAATACCCATGTCCTCCTCTAGGAGACAAAATTAGGGGAGTGTGAAGCTCTAGAAAAATGCAGAACAATTTGGAAAGGAAGTAAAAGAGTGGTAGTAAGTTCAAGGGAACTTTGGGTGGATTTTTCACTCTATGGGAATCCTCCTCCTTCAATCTTGTATAAGAAAAAAATCACAACATTGGATCATCCCTAAATTGATTCATCTCCCATCCAGGCAAATTTGCAACATAGTAAACATTTACATGCCAAATATGTAACATGACAAGGTAGAATATTGGAATCCTCTATTAGGACAAAGGGAAACCCTTCTCAACTCCAACTACATTTTAGGAAGGGAATTTAATGTTACAATTCACCAGTGGGAGAAGAAGGGTGACAATATTGTAAGAGATCAATTTCAGGAAAAGATGTAGGATTTGATTTCCTTGGTCGATATCAACCCTAAACTCCCCAAATTTACTTGGAGCAACAAAAGAATTGGCCCTATACACATTGTTGCAAGGTTGGATCGATTCCTAGTAGGGAGTGATCTTTTGGTTCAGAAAAAATTTCCCTCTTCCTCTAATTTGGCCTGGAGTAGTTCTAACCATCACCTAATCAAGCTTCTTTTAGAGATGGACTATTTAAAGGATCCCATTCCATTATGTTTTAACAATCTATAGATTGATGATGAGGATTTCAATCCACTATTTCATCAGGCATGGTCAAGGTGAGTTATTGGTTATCCTATCTTCATATGGGAACATAAAATCAAGGGTTTAAAAGAGGAAATTAAAAAAGTGGATGAAGAAAATGTCCAAATATCAAAAAAGGAAAGTATGGAAAATCATATATAATTTGGAGGGAATCATTTTGGAAATGGGAAAGGCTTCAGTCATTGAGGATTTATTAGGTCCCTATAACACTAGTGTAGACCCCATATTTTTATTTTCGTTCTGCATAGAAGCCCACTATTGTTATTGTTGTGCCACTAAATTATTATTGTTATGTATGCTTTAATTATATTTTGGCCCCTTGGACTCCTATATATACTAAGGAGGTCTCATCATTTGAATCATCCAAGAATTGTTCATTTATGTGATGTAAAGGAGGTTTCCCCCTCGAAGTGGATTAATATCTAGTCATTGATCTACATTCTTCTTCTATTTTGTGTTATTTTTAGATGGAAACATAACAATTGGTATATTTGGTATCAGAGCTTTGGATCTTAGGTTTTTGTTGCTCCAAACATGTCATCTTGGACTTTTCGCTATAACTATTTCTCTGTGAGGATTCAAAAGCTAGAAATTTACCTTGTGGATTTGAAGTCCTAGTGAACTTTGTGTAAAAAAATTAGATATTTTTTCACTACATTTTCGGATATATGGTCCAAGGAATTTAGGGTTTCTGCATGCTGCAGAATTCAATCTCAAACAGGTGACCTAGGGAAAATCGTCATAACTTTTTCTTTGTTGATCATATTTGAATTCATAAAAAGTGAATAAAAGAGAATGGACTGTAGTTGCTTGGGGATGATTTTCAGGGACAAAGGTCAAAATAGTGACATGTGGAAGTCCATACAAGTTCACTATACTAAACTAATCAATAATCAGGTCATCGTGGGATATTTGGTATAACCTTCCCATGAAGAATCCAATTTCATTCTAACTCACGGGCTTGGAAAGAAGACACAAAAAGCTACCTCGAAACAGATTTTCAAACCTTGGGAGGCAAACATTACAAATATACAACAATTTTGAGATCAAGCTCCAAAAAACAAGAAAAATGTGTTTATTTTTTAAATTTGCATTACTTTTGTTTGAAAAATCAGTTTGAAGTGATTTAATGGGCATAATGAAGCATATCTATCATTATTTGGTTCCAATATACCTCGCAAAAAAAAAATAGATACACCCGGTAAACCAACATAAATCTCTATTATGATGCGTGAAGAAGAGGAAGAAATGCAACATGATATATCAAAATTATGAGACCAAGTGCAACAAATTTCACTCTCACAAAGAGCAACAAAAAATGAATTGGATGGTTTAAAAGCAACAATAAAAGGGGATATGGGAGTTTTCAAGGATGGTTTAAAATCATACATGGAAATGATGATAAATGTCAAGATGAAAGGGTTGAAGGAAGGTTTGAAAAAACTGTTGCAAGAAAGGCTTCCTAGTGGTGACAATGCATTCGATGAAAATAAGGATGAGAACAAAAGGAATATGAATTATGATTTTAGAGACTCCAACAATGGGTTGAAGACGAACCACATTCCAAAGATCGATATTACGAAGTTTGATGACAAGGATCCAATGATATGGATACTACAGATGGAGCAATTCATTCATCTACACAATGTGCAACACAAACAATAGGTACACATTGCATCTTTATATTTAGAACCCAATAAATTTGTGTGGTACGGATAGCTTTGTTCTTATAAAGCACTAGTCACTTGGACTCATTTTACGAAAGAATTGATATCACATTATGATGATACAAAGAGAAATAATTTCTTTATCCAAATGATAAATCTCAAACAAAAGGGTTCATGATGGGAGCACATTGAGGAATTCAAAAGATTGAATACCCCAAGGTAACTAATATTCTAGAGGAGCATCTAATTGATGTCTTCATAGGGACTTTAAAGGATAACATCCAACATGAGGTTCACCTTTGGGAACCTAGGCCGTTGGAGAATGCATTCAAGGTGGCAAGAAAAGTTGAAAGGAAAATTATAGCAACAGGGAGGTTTACCACTCATAACTATAAATATGGAAGTCTTGCCACTCCTAGCTTCCCACATGGTTGACACCACAAAAACTGGAGGAAAAAGATGAAAATGGATTTGTTACAGTTTTGATAGAAAATACACTAAAGGTCATAACTGTGTTGAGAATACATTATTTTACATAGATTTTCAAGAGGAGGAAGAAAAAAAAAAAAAAAAAACATATACACCAGGAACTAACCCTAGTGGCTAAAAAGTAATAAATGCATCTGAGCATATCTTGTAATGCATTAGCAGGAATTACCATTCCTCAAACTCTCAAGATAGAAGAATATATCAAGAGGAAAAAGGTAATAACGTTGATTTATTTAGGTAGTACTAATAATTTTCTTCCTTGTAAGACAGTGAAGGATTTGAATTAATTTCTATACCCAACACTAGAGTGTCAAGTGATGGTTGCAAATGGAGGAACTACAAATTTCTTAGGGAAGTGCCATAATATCAATCTAACCATGAAGGAATATGTATTGAAAAATCCAATGCATACCATTTCAATAGGTGGTGTGGATGTTGTATTAGGAGTCTAATGGTTACAATATTTGGGGACGATAACATTTAATTTTCAAGAATTTTTCTTGAATTTTTTCTCAGAAGCAAAAGAAATTGAATTAAGGGGTACCGTGGGGAAACCTAAAAAGAGAATAATTTCTAATGGCATGATTAAGATTTTGAAGAAGGAAAAACAGGGTGTAGTTGCACAATTATGTTCACTAGATGTTCAAACGTCTAAGTCATCCATTTATCTAGATCTTCAAAGAGTCCTTGACATTTATTCCAAGGTATTTGAGACTCCCAAAGGTCTCCCATCTATTTGTGATCATGATCATGCTATTCACTTGATTCCAGGAAGTGTTCCTCCAAACAGTAGACCTTACATATATCATTATTCCTAGAAGAGTGAAATTGAATGTAGGGTTGCAGAAATGCTAGAGGTAGGTATAATTCAACCTAGCCAAAGTCTTTATCTTCTCTAGTAGTATTGGTGCACAAGAAGGATGGATCATGGTGTATGTGTCTAGATTATAGAGAAATCAATAAGCTCACTATTAAAGATAAGTTTCCCATTCATGTCATTGATGAATTGTTGAATGAACTACATCGAGCAATTTGCTTCACGAAGTTGGATCTTCATTCAAGATACCATCAAATTAGAATGAAGATATAAGACATTCTGAAAAAAAATTAGAATGGAGATATAAGACATTTTGAAAACAACATTTAGAACTCATGAAGGTCATTATGAATATTTGTTCATGCCTTTTCGCCTTACTAATGCACCTTCCACATTTCAAGGTTTGATGAATTCCACTTTCAAATCCTTAGAAAATTTGTGTCAGTATTTTTTTGATGATATGCTAATCTATAACAAGTCTTGGAAAGGTCATGTTCAACATTTTCACAGGGTGCTTAAACTATTGGAGGAGAAACAATTATACACAAAATCCTCCAAATGTTTCTTTGGAGTACAAGAATTTGAATATTTGGGTCATATTGTATCCCACGAGGGTGTTAAGTCATACCCTAACAAAATTAAATCCATCAACGAATGGAAAATCCCCACAATCTTAAGGCGTCTTTGAGGATTTCTTGCATTGACGAGGTATTATCGCAAATTTGTTAATAATTATGGGAATATAGAAGCACCTATAACAACATTACTAAAGAATAAAGGATGTCACTTTTAATCACTTTGAGTCCTTATATAAGAAGATGGAGATTCTCTTGCAAATTTTGTGGAATATTTTTTAGGCCATATTCCCCAACAAGTTTTAGAATTGGATAATGCCAAGCTTTTGCTTCCTATCATGGAAGAAGAAATTCAAAAGGTGGGTTGATCCTTTTATCTAGATAAATTTATTAGTCATGATGGAATCACATGACACTTTTAACAGAAATTTTGGAAAAAAAAAATATGATCTAATGAAATTGGTAGACTTCATCAAAAGTCTGGTTCAATGGGGGGCACTCTCAATTCATCCTTCCTTTATCTAGTTCTTGGGTTCATGCTATTAACAAGTTTAAATCCAAATATGAGAAATGGGGGGCTCATTGGCTAACTATTTCTAGAATATTTATTCTAGTTCAATCTATCCTTTCAACCCTTCCTATATTCTAGCTCTCAATTATGTTTTTCCCCATCTCATTTCGGCAAAAAATGGTTTGAGATCTCAGGTGATTTCTCTAGAAAGGAGGCAAGAAGAACTTTAAAAACTTTAATTTTTTGAATTCGAAGGTGGTTAAGATTCCAAAAACCCTGTGGGGTTTAGGAATAAGAGCCACTTCTAATGAATATAGCCCTTGGGGAAAACCTGGTTTGGTAGCTAATCACAGGGGATAATGATTGGTGCAAACAGGTGCTTCATAAAAAATATCTTAATGGGGTGAGAGAATATTATATTCATCGTATCCCTCACAATAAGGGAATCTCCAAAAGATTTCATTTGATGATAGCTTCTATTTTGTTTATTATTTCTAAGATAACTTTGATTCCAAGAAATTGGAAATCAATAAATTTTTGGACTAAGGGAATTACGGGAAATCCTTATTTCGGTTCAAATCTCCTATTTCATACCTTGCATAATTGGATAATTTCCTAGAATAAAATATCTTTGTGGGATATCTCCTCCATGTCATCTGACAGGCATTGGTTGAGCTGGGGCTAGAGTAATGTTTTGGGTGAGCATGTTAGTATTGGTAGATCTTTCAAACCTGCTCTTGATGGATGTGTTCCTTCCTCCTTGAGAATTCGATACCCTCAGGTTGGGAAGGTGATTTGTATTATGTTAAAAAGGATTATCAATATTTTCTCTTCCCTTATATTAAACCTCCCTCTTCTCAGCTTTGGGCCTTTATTTGGAGCTAGGATTTCCTCTCATTTTTTTTTATTAGAGATTAGCTCATGGTAATATCCTTACAGCGAAGAATTTATTGAAAAGGGAATTGTTGGACATTGTTGGTGCACCTTGTACAAGCACGTTACTAAAAATATATATCATCTCTTCTTGGAATTCTCTTTCTAGCTTGAAGTTTGGGGAGTGATCTTATCTCAATTAAAATCAAGGGCAATTTGGCCTTCTTCATTGCAAGAATTGTTGGGAAAATGGGGAAAGTGTAAAAATAGATCTTTTGGAGGGAAAAAGTTAATGAATAAAATCTGGGAAGTATTGCGTAAATATGTATGTTGGAAATTTTGGCTAGCTAGAAATCAGATTTTTTTCCAAGATGAAAGGGTGAATGTCACTAGGACAATGAGATCAACAATAGGGATTCTCTGAGAATCTTCTCAAGCTAAGAAAATAAATGAAGAGGATCACAAGTTGGCTGGGGAGGAATCATAATGGATTAAAGTTTTTGATCTAAAGTGGGCCATCAAGGAGAAAACACACCTCAACAAGAGTTCGAAATTAAGATTATCTAAGGAGAAATTTTATTAATGGCTCTCAGAGTAGAAAAATTTCTTGTCAAGCTTCAATAGAGTAATAAAAGGAAACCAAGGGGGGGAGCGAAATTTTTTCCCTAAGAATGAAGAACATAGGTATGCTAATGGTTTACGTCACACTTCCAACAACATTGCTAAAGTCTATACCTTATATCAAGGTTTGAGACAAATTGTGAACCTGGGAATTCATGAGGTGGTTTGTTTTGTGATTCATTGAATATAATTCACAATTTATATTCAAGATCTCTCCCCTCATACACAAATTTAAGTCATATTTTCAAGCAGATTTATTAGTTGCATCAATGTGTCCCTAAGAAGAAATGTCTCTATGTTCTCTGATCAAACAACTCCAAAGCTAATCACATGGCTAATTTGGGTTCAAGGCTAAATCATGTGAACTTTGATGGCAAAGGAAAAAGGGGTATGTACCTTTTTCCTTATTGGTTAATCAGGAGACTTCAAAATCAAATGGGAGGAATAATTCCTCATGGTTTAATGTAATATTTTGATGCTTTCTAAATTTTTGTTTTTGTTAGGCCAATATTGAAAAATGTACAAGTGGAATACTGTAGATATATTAGCATTTTGTTCAAAATCTTCAAGGTCATAATTTTGTAGATGGTGATTGATACATACTTCATTATAACCATGTCCACTCGTTTCAACTTGCTTATGTAAGTCATGTATCTAGATTGAGCTTTAACTAAATATCTTTTAATATAATAACTATTCTTAGTTCTTGTTAAAAAAAAAAAAAATTAAATAAAAAAAATAAAAAATAAAAAACAAAACAAAACAAAACATTATTATAGATTAACCCTTGAAAGCACAAAGATACAATAATTGTAATATACATTATATCTTAGAGGCAGATTCTACAGCTCAATATGAGGGAGATGTGTACTTCCTTCTATGCTCAACCTCAAGTTGACATGTATCCTTTTAAAGTAAAATTGTTCTTTAGATAATAATAACAATAATAATAATAATTTCAACGATAATAAAACACAAAAATTAGTACACATATTTAATTAGTCAACGATAATCTCATTGTCAATGTGCTTACTTGGTTCATTGTTGATGTTGCATCACAATTTGAACAAAATGCGATAAAATAATTCACTCACTCTTAGCGGTAAATAAAATATTTTGATGTCCATCTTAAGTGACTATTGGCCGGATAAATCATTCTTGTGGACAAGACCGATCTCCCTAGTATCTAATGATATCTAGCAACAAAGAGCACAAGAAAACCTATTTTTCTCTAAACATGTTTCAATTCATTAATGAATACTAAGAAGTGTAATAGACCCTACTTCGGTCCAACGCTTGTTGAGGCAGTTTATTCCCAACAGCTTCAAGAGTTCTGTTTAATAACCTGCATACACAAACAAGCACACATCAAAGCATACCTACGTATAACAAAACATGTTCATTATGAAGATCAAGGAGCTCATAAAACAAACCATTAGAGACAGTTCATTGAGAAAAACAAACTTAATTGTATTAACTTTATGAATAAAAGAACCTTACAACCTTTGCCTCGATGTTTCACAAGTTCTTTCCAGGGTCTAGCAGGAGTGTCCTCTACTTTGAAAAGCCTCAATCACTTCCCAAATGACATGAAAGGTATGTGATCTCTCCTCTCACAAGCTCAAAAAGGAAGCGTAGGTTTCAGCAGCATTTACCCTCAATAATCTTCAGCTTTCAACCTCCTCTACAACCAGCCCAATGCATGGATTTATAGTGCAAATGGAGGAAGTTGCAGGTCCACCATTGAAGGGATAAGTTCCTCCTTCAATGGGATAAGCACCTCATATCATGGAGTTAGCTCCCTTAGTTATGGAATGGATCAACCAAGGTGGAGCGGACTTCCCAGCGTAATATTCCTTCGAGAAGTGTCTAGAAGTGACCCAAGATGAGTTTTTAAGAATGAACTCACGCCTTTTTAACTTCTACAGGGGTTCACACCCATTACTCAATATACAGAGCGGTCAGGTTCGCAGGAAACATGACCATTAGGTGCGGAACCGCAGGCAATGCTAGGAGAAAGTGTGAAACTAGGATTTGAGATATTTTTAAGGTCTTTCTCCCATTTTTAAGGCTTGACATGAAGAGCTGAGGTTTAAGACTTGCAAAGGAGGTATGTACGAGTGTTGATGGACTCATACAAACTGTAGAAAGTCATGGTGACAATTTTTTGTGTAACAAATTGCCCCCTAAAGTGCGAAGTCTGTAGTAGATGAGGGTGTTTTTTTATCATCTAAGAAGAGTGAAGGAATTTATCATTTCAAGGATCTTCCTATGGATACCCGGTCGAACCTGTAAAAAAATTCAATGCAAAATATATATATGTGAACATATCATCGCTGAGGTAGACATTCCCATACTTAGATCAAAACTGACTAAGGATTATCTAAAACTGTTCTGATACAGGAATGATTTTGTATTACATCACAAGTAGGAACATATGGATACAGTATGGACACAACCATCTGTTTATGAATAGTCCACTATATAATGATAACAAAATTCCTCGCAGCCTAGATGGTGGAAACTAGATCCAGGGTCTTCATTTCTACTTCCCGAACTAGTACGAGTCTACCCATGTGAATGAATGTGTCGAAGTCGAACATGGGAGAAACCACTTGATTACTAGTCAATGATGTAAACTATTAACAAGTGTGAGAGGAACCACCAGTAATGTCAATGGACCTCAAAGTACTCAGTACAATCCATGAAATGTGAATGAAATGAGTCGATGTCGAACATGTCACGGAATCTGTTGATCGAAGGTCAATGATGCAACCTGTCGTCAAAGGTGAGAAAATTCCCATTTAGGCATGTAGATTCCAAGGTACTGACGATTTCTAGATCATCCTTCTAGATAATGTGTTGGAGTGGATAGAAAGCGATCCATCATAGGCTAGCCCATAACACGAAATCATAGGTCAAGTTTGAAGAAATATGTTTAGCAAGAACTAACTCAGGGATGGTCAATAATGGATGACAAATATTTTGTAGGTGAATGGTTTACTTGCACAAACCTCTTGAACACCTAACGACACAGTAGATGGCTTGGTGACAGTTGACCCAAAGTTAATACCCGGAAACTGGCTGAAGACTTTCAAAGTGGCTTGATTAATTGTTAGGTAAAGGATTTCCCAACTTAGGTGGATAAAAGTGTCGTGTTCAAGAGTGATGGAAAGTTTTTTCAAACACAGAGTACAACAAATAGGTCCATTTTTCTCTTTTTCCCCCACCATTTCTGGCAAATACCTCTTTATTTTTAACAAGCTTGAGGAGGATAACATTTGCTTGGTTATAAGCTCATCCTTCGGATGAGTCCAACTTAGTTTAAATTCGAACCCTAAGAAGGAGTGGTCCATTCCTGTTTGTAATTGAACAAGTCCTTTACTGTGAAATTTTAACGAGTCCAGTATAGTAGAAACTCGGTGTTTTTCAATTTTAGGGAGTCATAAGAAAAACTTAAGAAAACTCCACGGTTGTCCTTTTTCGTAAATTTGTGTCTCCCAAGCCTGAAAAAGTATAAAATAATACTTGAGAGAACCGCTTGATCATTACGACCAAGGAGTACTTTTCATGATTAGTGCCCTCAATCTGAAAAAGTAAAAAAGTGATCGAAAACACGTCGTTTTATTACCAATATCGAACTTGAAACGACAAAAGTCTGGCAATGTTTTCATGTTTATACAGTCGAAAAAGAGATGTAAAGGACCGTCTTTTTAATTTCATTTTAACGAGTCTAAAAAGAAAAACTCAGCAATCTTTTCATATTTTACGAGTCAGAAAAGAGTTTAAAGAGGACTCGTCCTAAAGGAACGAGTGGTATAAAGGGTAGCAACTGGTTCCGGCAATGGTGGAACTGCTCAAAACATGTAATGGTCAAGAGGCTGGCTAACAAAACCACTCATAACTACGGTCCCTCAGGAAATGACAAACAACCAAGTGAAAGCATATAATCAGCCAAAGAGATGGGGGCGATGGAATGAAAACAACCAAGGCTCATCTAAGAGAATTTAGTGGATAAAAAGGCAATCACGAGATGTAAATCTGGTATGGGTTCATTTTTACACAAGCTTGAACCGTAGAGAACTCTACTTGGACTCCGTTTCATGTTTATACAAGCTTGAAATGAAAAACTATTCTTGTTATAAGTTTGCATGCCCCCACCATAACGATGCAAAGTGAGGTACATGCCCCCCAAGCTTCATTGCATTCAACCAAGTGGATGAAATAAAGGTTTACTTTCAAGACGTGACTCGAAAAGGGAGTTGTTTCATTTTTTAAAGAGGTTGAGACAGGAACAAACTATCCTCGCGACTTAGTTTCTACAATCTACCTATATAACCTAACTACCTATATAACTTACTGATTCATTTTTTTAATGAGGTTGACATAGGAAAAGAACTATCCTCATGCCTGATTCATTTTTTAACGAGATCGATTCAGTAACAGGAACTTTCCTCGAAACCCTTATTTCATTTTTTAACGATCTTGACACAAGACAAGGAACTATGCTCATGACTACTCTCTACAATCTACCTATATAACCTATCCTTGTTTCATTTTTTAACGAGCTTGACACAAGACAAGGAACTATGCTCGTAGCATCCAGTTTCATTTTTTAACGAGGTTGAGAAGGGAAGAAACTATCCTCGGGTCCTACTGATTATGGCTTCCAACTGAAAGAAAGACATGTCAATGGACACACCTTGATCATGGCTTCCAAGAGGTCTTCATCAGAAGGAAGAATAGTTCTCTAGAAGGAACACATATCAAGGGACTCAAGAGGTATAAGAACATCGCGTTCAAGTAATCCCATAGAGTTTTCCATGTCAATTACCGGATCTAAATCAAAGGAAGATGAGCAAACAATGAGAGGCTCACTTACATCGGTAACTGAAAACACGGGACCAGTTGCCACATAATTAACCCATGGCGGAGTAGATACCACTTTAGAGTCAGGAACATTTAGGGGTGTCATATTATTGGTAGTTGAAACAAGACTAGGGAACGAAAGCTGGTCTACAGCCACAATATTTCCATTGTGAGGGAAAGACATCATGCAAAAGAGTGTCGATACGACATCTTTCATTGCATAAACATAGTCACGCCCAAGGAGTAAATTGAAATCCAAGGGACCTCGAACTACCATAAAATCAATATAGACAGTTTTATCTTCCAAGGTAATAGAAAACTTAGGAAGGATCCCTAAAGGTTCACTAACGGTTCTGTTAAAAGCTTTCAGATTCTGCGTAATAGGCACAAGCTGAGGGGAACCTAAAGATTTCCAAACAGTTGAGGATAAAATACTAACAGAAGCACCTTCATCTACCTGTGTGCGATGTATGTCCCTACCACCAGCCTTGACAATGATATGGAAAGGGATGGAGGAAGGAAGACGAGGTTCTGTCAGTCTATTCCAATCAAAGGAAAAGGCCTCAGTATTTGGAGGGGGTTCTGTAGAAACAGGTGAAATGCCCCCCGGCGTAGAAGAATCTGATGTAACAAGAAGAACCTAAGCGGTATTAGGTTCACTCTCTAAAGGGAGAGTGGGATCGACCGAATGTGAAATTGAATCGACCACTTGATCAACTAATGGATCATCAACTTGAGTGATATGAGTTTCACTCTCCAATGGAAGAGTGGGATCGATTGTACTTGAAATTAGATCAATCACTCCTTCAATTGACGGTAGGTTGGGAGAAAGTTTACGGTAACCAGTTGGAAATTCTTGTTGTGGAACAGTAAGGTTTTCGAACAATTTTGAGGCTTCATCCATGTGAGGGCAAATGTGAGTTTGATGACTCCCTTTGCATAACTTACAAGGAAACCTAACTTTACCCTTTTTCCCAGGAACTTGACTATCACTGGTTGATGGATCAATGGAAAGATGATGAGATTTTTCTGACCATACTGCCAAAACCTTTGGAATACCAGGACAATTGATAATGAAGTGGTCACCCTTACAAAGCTTACAAGGGTATTTGGGTTTACGATGCATGTTGGAGGTTTCCTCAACACAACTAACACTTACAACCTTGGTTGGTTGGTTGATTTCTTTCTTATCTTGCTTCTTCTTCTTCTTATTCTTCCCTTTCTTCTTCTTCTTAGCCACCTGGTTACTAGTGTCAAGGCTTTTACCAAGCGAAGAGGAAGAAATGGAGGAATAAATATTAGGCGAAGAAGGTTGGTGATGTTGATATGGTGAAATCTGTTGAGGTGAAGCATTCGGTTGAGGTGGAACAATTGGTGTATTGGGGGCCAACGAAGTTGAAAATAACCATATAGGTAAACCTATTGTAAATCCAGGTAATGACAAAGTAGCTATATAAGGAGGTCCAACATTTTCAAAGCAAGGAAAAGTACTAGGATTCTCATTAAGAGGGGTTCCTTGGTTGGTAAATTCCGGAACAGTTGCCATTATATTCAACTTCATTGAATTTTATTAACAATTTAAAACTAAAATTAACAATTCACAATTCACACCTAACAATTAAAATTCACAATTCAAACCTATGGTCTCTAAAAGTAAAAACAAACAAATTAACATGCGCTATCAAATCTAGGAGTCAAACCACACACAAACAATGTTTTTCCGTACCAAAAACACTAGTTGGTGATGAAATCCAACCTTGCAGAATTCAATACAGAATGGCGGTCGGAACAGTTACCCCGACAACCTGCTTATTGAAACAGACTGGCATAAGTTTCTTCGCAAAACCGTCTCGAGTGAAGATAACCCCCCAGAGAGTCCAAGTGAGTCTATTCGATGTCTGTTCTAGGTACAGTGGGATCTTCCCTCCACCGTCACCTCAGGAAAGAATCCTAGAGATTATGGCCACTAAGGTTACCAACAGAAACAAATATACCTGGGGGAACAGTCTACGATCCGATACACACGCAAGGGTAGATTAACAAAGCTCAATCCCCTTAAAGGCCCCTTGACATAATCCAAGGCTTACCAGCAAGTGACCCCAGGCTCCTCGACAATGGTCAATCCGAGGTTTACCGTTTTTAATACGTGAATATCTTCTATCGTTCCCAATGAGGAAGGATTGATTCCCACACTAGTTCAGATATGATCTTGTGCTTCTCCTTTAAGAGGAGCTTTCCCAAAGCATAGATGTAACAATTGGAATTTCTCCCTACTGCAAGATCAACTACTTGTTTGTTTTAAACTATCTTGGAGAGTTAATTACTCCCTACTCCAAGATACTAGCCTAAGCTATGTTGGTGAAAAGAGCCCTAGAAAATAAAAAGATTGCTAGATGGATTTTAATTAATCGTTAGTTTTATTGTTTGTTTCTTAAGTCAATGGGTGCGGAGATGAAACTTTATGGTGTGAAGACTCGACTCCAAAACACTAAAAAAATGCACCTAAGATGATAACAATTCCTTTTCCTTTTCAATGAATTTCTAGCTAAGGAAGAGTTGAAAATGCAATGCTTTGAAAATCAAATCTTTCTCTTAACATACAACTGAAAGGAAAACTTTTTATCTTTTTCAAAGAACTTTAAAAACAAGACTACTAATCACGCTCACGGAAAATCCCTTTGCTTTTCAACAATCAAAAACTACAAGAACAAACAATTCTTTTAAGAGAGCTTTTATGATTTCTGAAAAACTCTATAGACTATTGAAAACAAATTTTTCAACAAGCTTCTATAATTTCTATGAAAAACTCAAAACTATAATCTAATCTTGAGATCTAAATGAAAATGGATTGAAAAGAAACTTGAAATGTTTTTTAAGGATGTTTAACTTAGCTTTTCAGCTAACTAAGGATCAATTTGTTCAGCTCCACAAACTAATCACAAACACCCAATTATGTTTTAACAAAAAATGAAATTCAAAACTTTCAACCAAGTTTAATCAAAGTTTTGCAAAAGAGAAAAATGGGATCTAGCTCTCTTCAAGGATGGATTTCATAAACTAGTCAAACTCAGCAAGAAGACCAGAGAGACCGGGGTGATCTAAGGCTCTAAGGCTTCTGATCTCTGAGCTATTACAAAGACCAAGCAAAAATCAATCCAACAGGAAAAACTTCTAGAAAATCACTTCAAACAAGAATGCCAATGAAAACTAACTCACAAGGAACTTTTGTCAAGACAAGTGTAGATCTGGGCATAAACTAACAACTATGGACAAAAACTAAACCTAACTGGGCGGATGGATCTTAGGTTTTTCAAACTTTTGACAGGGTCCGCAGGCTCCTAGTAGAACTAGGTGCGGTACCGCTCTGTGTTATACTGTAACAGTGTGGACAGGTCCACACTGTACCTAACGCAGAAGGTGCGGTCCTCTTCCAAAAATCCAAAAAATAAAAATCAAACCAGGATCTAACAAGTACCCAATCCCACACACATCAAGGCAAAATCAGAGACCAAAACTCAAGTTTCTCAAGTCAAAGCAAAGACAAATCAAAAACCAAACCCAAACTAGTCCCAAGTGGAGTCACCAATGTGTTGGCCGGATAAATCGTTCTTGTGGACAAGACTGACCTCCCTAGTATCGAATGATATCTAGCAACAAGCAGCACAAACAAATCTACTTTTCTCTAAACATGTTTCAATTCATAAATGAAAACTAAGAGGTGTAACAAACCCTACCTCGGTCCAACGCTTGTTTGTGGCAGCTTTGTTTCAACAGCTTCAAGCAATTCCCTTTTTATAACCTGCATACACAAACAAACACACATCAAAGAACACCTGCAAATATATTATAATAAAACATGTTCATTATGAAGATCAAGGAGCTCATAAAATAAACCATTAGAGACAGTTCATTGAGAAAAACAAACTTGATTGTAATAACTTTATGAATAAAAGAACCTTACAACCCTTTGCCTTGATGTTGCACAAGCTCTTTCCAGGGTCTAGCAGGAGTCTCCTCTACTTTGACAAACCTCACTCACTTCCCAAATGAAATGAAAGGTATGTGATCTCTCCTCTCACAAGCTCAAAAAGGAAGTCTAATTTCCAGCAGCATTTACCCTCAAGAATCTTCAGCTTTCAACCTCTCCTACAACCAGCCCAATGCCTGAATTTATACCGCAAATGGAGGAAGTTGCAGGTCCACCATTGAAGGGATAATTTCCTCCTTCAATGGGATAAGCACCTCATATCATGGAGTTAGCT
>APFE031512688.1:135336-164776 GCA_000404065.3 Pinus taeda
TAAATTTTTGTCTCCCAAGCCCGAAAAAGTATAAAATAATACTTGAGAGAACCGCTTGATCATTACGACCAAGGAGTACTTTTCATGATTAGTGCCTTCAATCTGAAAAAGTAAAAAAGCGATCGAAAACATGTCGTTTTATTACCAATATCGAACTTGAAATGACAAAAGTCCGGCACCCTTTTCATGTTTATACAGTTGAAAAAGAGTTGTAAAGTATCGTCTTTTTAATTCCGTTTTAACGAGTCTAAAAAGAAAAACTCATCAATCTTTTCATATTTTACGAGTCAGAAAAAAGCTTAAAGAGGACTCGTCCTAAAGGAACGAGTGGTATAAAGGGTAGCAACTGGTTCCAGCAATGGTGGAACTGCTCAAAACACGTAATGGTCAAGATTCTGGCTAACAAAACCACTCATAACTGTGGTCCCTCAGGAAATGACAAACAACCAAGTGAAAGCATATGATCAGCCAAAGAGATGGGGGCGATGGAATGAAAACAACCAAGGCTCATCTAAGAGAATTTAGCGGATAAAAAGGCAATCACAAGATGTAAATCTGGTATGGGTTCATTTTTACACAAGCTTGAACCGTAGAGAACTCTGCTTGGACTCTGTTTCATGTTTATATAAGCTTGAAACGAAAAACTATGCTTGTTATAAGTTTGCATGCCCCCAGCATAACGATGCAAAGCGAGGTACATGCCCCCCAAGCTTCATTGCATTCAACCAAGTGGATGAAATGAAGGTTTACTTTCAAGACGTGACTCGAAAAGGTAGTTGTTTCATTTTTTAAAGAGGTTGAGACGGGAACAAACTATCCTCGCGACTTAGTTTCTACAATCTACCTATATAACCTAACTACCTATATAACTTACTGATTCATTTTTTAATGAGGTTTACATTGGAAAAGAACTATCCTCATGCTTGATTCATTTTTTAACGAGATCGACTCAGTAACAGGAACTTTCCTCGAAACCCTTGTTTCATTTTTTAACGATCTTGACACAAGACAAGGAACTATGCTCATGACTACTCTCGACAATCTACCTATATAACCTATCCTTGTTTCATTTTTTAACGAGATTGACACAAGACAAGGAACTATGCTAAAAAATCTTTATTTCATTTTTTAACGAGCTTGACACAAGACAAGGAACTATGCTCGTAGCATCCAGTTTCATTTTTAACGAGGTTGAGATGGGAAGAAACTATCCTCGGGTCCTACTGATTATGGCTTCCAACTGGAAGAAAGACATGTCAATGGACACACCTTGATCATGGCTTCCAAGAGGTCTTCATCAGAAGGAAGAATAATTCTCTTGAAGGAACACATATCAAGGGACTCAAGAGGTATAAGAACATCGAGTTCAAGTAATCCCATAGAGTTTTCCATGTCAATTACCGAATCTAAATCAAAGGAAGATGAGAAAATATTGAGAGGCTCATTTACATCGGTAACTGAAAACATGGGACCAGTTGCCACATAATTAACTCGTGGCGGAGTAGATACCACTTTAGAATTAGGAACATTTAGGGGTGTCATATTATTGGTATTTGAAACAAGACTAGGGAACGAAAGCTAGTCTACAGTCACAATATTTCCATTGTGAGGGAAAGACATCATGCGAAAGAGTGTCGATACGACAACTTTCATTGCATAAACATAGTCATGCCCAAGGAGTAAATTGAAATCCAAGGGACCTCGAACTACCATAAAATCAATATAGACAGTTTTACCTTCCAAGGTAATAGAAAACTTAGGAAGGATCCCTAAAGGTTCACTAACGGTTTTGTTAAAAGCTTTCATATTCTGCGTAATAGGCACAAGTTGAGGGGAACCTAAATCTTTCCAAGCAGTTGAGGATAAAATACTAACAGAAGAACCTTCATCTACCTGTGTGAGATGTATGTCCCTACCACCAGCCTTGACAATGATTTGGAAAGGGATGGAGGAAGGAAGACGAGGTTCTGTCAGTCTATTCCAATCAAAGGAAAAGGCCTCAATATTTGGAGGGGGTTCTGTAGAAACAGGTGAAATGCCCCCCGGTGTAGAAGAATCTGATGTAACAAGAAGAACCTAAGCGGTATTAGGTTCACTCTCTAAAGGGAGAGTGGGATCGACCAAATGTGAAATTGAATCGACCACTTGATCAACTAATGGATCATCAACCTGAGTGATATGAGTTTCACTCTCCAATGGAAGAGTGGGATCGATTGTACTTGAAATTAGATCAATCACTCCTTCAATTGACGGTAGGTTGGGAGAAATTTTACGGTAACCACTTGGAAATGCTTGCTGTGGAACAGTAAGGTTTTCGAACAATTTTGAGGCTTCATCCATGTGAGGGCAAATGTGAGTTTGATGACTCCCTTTGCATAACTTACAAGGAAACCTAACTTTACCCTTTTTCCCAGGAACTTGACTATCACTGGTTGATGGATCAATGGAAAGTTGATGAGATTTTTCTAACCATACTCCCAAAACCTTTGGAATACCAGGACAATTGATAAGGAAGTGGTTACCCTTACAAAGCTTGCAAGGGTATTTGGGTTTATGATGCATGTTGGAGGTTTCCTCAACACAACTAACACTTACAACCTTGGTTGGTTGGTTGAATTCTTTCTTATCTTGCTTATTCTTCTTCTTCTTCTTCCCTTTCTTCTTCTTCTTAGCCATCTGGTTACTAGCGTCAAGGCTTTTACCAAGCGAAGAGGAAGAAATGGAGGAAGAAATATTAGGCGAAGAAGGTTGGTGATGTTGATATGGTGAAATCTGTTGAGGTGAAGCATTCGGTTGAGGTGGAACAATTGGTGTATTGGGGGCCAACAAAGTTGAAAATAACCATATCGGTAAACCTATTGTAAATCCAAGTACTGACAAAGTAGCCATATAAGGAGGACCAACATTTTCAAAACAAGGAAAAGTACTAGGATTCTCATTAAGAGGGGTTCCTTGGTTGGTAATTTCCAGAACAGTTGCCATTATATTCAACTTCACTGAATTTTATTAACAATTTAAAACTAAAATTAAGAATTCACAATTCACACCTAACAATTAAAATTCACAATTCACACCTATGGTCTCTAAAAGTAAAAACAGACAAATTAACATGCGCTATCAAATCTAAGAGTCAAACCACACACAAACAATATTTTTCCATACCAAAGCACTAGCTGAAATCCAACCTTGCAGAATTCAATACAGAATGGCGGTTGGAACAGTTACCCCGAAAACCTGCTTAATGAAACAGAATGGCATAAGTTTCTTCACAAAACCGTCTCGAGTGAAGATAACCCCCCAGAGAGTCCAAGTGAGTCTAGTCGATGTCTGTTCCAGGTACAGTTGGATCTTCCCTCCACCATCACCTCAGGAAAGAATCCTAAAGATTATGGCCACTAAGGTTACCAACAGAAACAAATATACATGGGGGAACAGTCTACGATCTGATACACACGCAAGGGCAAAGTAACAAAGCTGAATCCCCTTGAAGGCTCCTTGACATAATCCAAGGTTTACCAACAAGTGACCCCAGGCTCCTCGACAATGGTCAAACCGAGGTTTACCATTTTTAATACGTGAATATCTTCTATCGTTCCCAATGAGGAAGGATTGATTACCTCACTGGTTCAGATATGGTCTCGTGCTTCTCCTTTAAGAGGAGCTTTCCTAGAGCATAGATGAAACAATTGGATTTTTTCCTACCGTAAGATCGACTACTTGTTTGTTTTACTGTCTTGGAGAGTTAACTAAAACCTATTCCAAGGCACTAGCCTAACCTAGATTGGTGGAAAGAGCCCTAAAAATGTGAAAATTACTAGATGAATTTTAACTAAGCGCTGTGTTATTTAGGTTGTTATTACTCAAAAGGGTAAATGGATATGAAACCAATGGTGTTATGACCCAACCCAAAACTGAATGCAATCGAATATGATAATGTAATCTTTTAAATTCGATGAATCCTAACTAAAGTAAGGAGAGAGTTTCCATTCACTTCCAAAAATGCAAAAAATTGATCATTAAGAGAAAATATAACAAATTCTCTAATGCACTAATTTCATCAAGAAAAACTAATGCAAATCAATTCCAAAACCATTTTTATTTTTATTTTTGTGTGTTTAAAACAAGCATTGAAATATGTAAATTTAGCCCCCGCCCCCCCGCGAATGAGGGGGAAATTGTTTTGCAAAAACAAAAGAAAAAAGATGCAAAATTGTGAAAAGATTGGGACAAACCTCCAAGTAATGACCAAAGGAAATCAAACTAAGAATTTCTCAAAAAAGAGACTCAAAACACCCAATTAACTTAATGAAGATTGATGAGAGGAAGAATTTGCTGAAACAATCTCATAAAAAAGGATTTTTGACAGGATATATGCAGATCTGGGCAGAGATTAAAAGCTATAAAATAATCTAAACTAAACTGGACGAAAAGATTTCATGATTTTCAAAAATGTTGATAGGGTCCGCAGGCCCCTAGTGAAACCAGGTGCGGTACCGCTCTATGCAGTAAAGTAACAGTGCGGTCAGGTCTGCACTATAACTTAAGCAGATCGTGCGGTCCTCATGAAAATTTCTAAAAAATAAAAAATCAATCCAGGACCTACAAACTACCCAAGCCCACACACATCAAGCAAAAACCAGAAACCAAAAATCAAGTTTCTCGAATCAAAGATAAAGGAAAATTAAACAATCAAATCCCATCCCCAGCGGAGTCGCCAATTTGTTAGCCGGATAAATTGTTCTTGCAGACAAGACCGATCTCCCTAATATCTAATGATATCTAGCAATAAAGAGCACAAGCAAACCTATTTTTCTCTAAACATGTTTCAATTCATTAATGAATACTAAGAAGTGTAATAGACCCTACCTTGGTCCAATGCTTGTTTGAGACAGTTTTAACCCAACAGCTTCAAGCAATTCTTGTTTAATAACCTGCATACACAAACAAGCACACATCAAAGCATACCTGCGTATAACAAAACATGTTCATTATGAAGATCAAGGAGCTCATAAAACAAACCATTAGAGACAGTTCATTGAGAAAAACAAACTTGATTGTATTAACTTTATGAATAAAAGAACCTTACAACCTTTGCCTTGATGTTGCACAAGTTCTTTCTACGGTCCAGCAGGAGTGTCCTCTACTTTGACAAGCCTCACTCAATTCCCAAATGACATGAAAGGTATGTGATCTCTCCTCTCACAAGCTCAAAAATGAAGCCTAGTTTTCAGCAACATTTACCCTCAAGAATCTTCAGCGTTCAACCTCCTCTACAACCAGCCCAATGCATGAATTTATGGTGCAAATGGAGGAAGTTGTAGGTCCACCATTGAAGGGATAAGTTCCTCCTTCAGTGGGATAAGCACCTCATATCATGGAGTTAGCTCCCTTAGTTATGGAATGGATGAACCAAGGTGGAGCGGACTTGCCAGCGTAATATTCCTTCTAGAAGTGTCTAGAAGTGACCCAAGATGAGTTTTTAAGAATGAAATCATGCCTTTTTAACTTTTACAGGGGTTCGCACCCATTACTCAATATACATAGTGGTCAGGTTCGCAGGAAACATGACCATTAGGTGCGGCACCGCAGGCAATGCTAGGAGAAAGTGCGAAACCAGGATTTGAGATATTTTTAAGGTCTTTCTCCCATTTTTAAGGTTTGACATGAAGAGCTGAGGTTTAAGACTTGGAAAGGAGGTATGTATGAGTGTTGATGGACTCATACAAACTATAGAAAGTCGTGGTGACAATTTTTTGTGTAACAGTGACATAATTTAATATCAACTTTATAGATTAAAAAAAAACTTATATTTTTATGCTAAGTGAAGATTTATAATTCTTATAATTTTAATATATAATACTTGAACAAACTATTTGAATATTTGTATTAACTAATATATTTCAATATCAACATCATATATGTATATAAAGAAAAGGATAAAAAGAAAGAGAGTAATTAAGAATAATAATAAAAATAAATGTTGACCGTAATATAATATTTTGATTGAAGTTAAAAAAAAAATTACTCTGTAATAAAAGGGAGATGTGTACTTCGTTCAACTATTAATATAAAATTGATATGTAGAGTGTTTTTTTATAAATCAACCATTTCTATTCATTCTTGATAAGTTTACATTGTGGAACGTTTATTTTCATAACCACAGAGGCCTCACTCCTACCAGATTTGTTGGTCTTCATGTACAAAAAAAGACATTGATAACAACACAAAACTATGAGACCACGTAACAATGGCCCAAATGGCCCAAAACTGAACAAAAAACAAAATACAACCCACTCGCATCATTATCCATTCAGATTGTCTGGATCCTGAGCATCATTGCCACCCTCATTGGGGGCGGTGGAATGCATAGTGAACATGAGATTCCATGTGTGTCATGCATCCCTTGAAGCTATGCATATGGTTCCAGAGCCTCTTTTTCCCTCTACGAAGGGAATCTTTTTGATCAAGGATGTGCCATTGGTTATGTTGAATGCCATTCAAAATGCTGATGACATCATTTTTGTCATTGTGTCTATCACGTACCAGTTGATCAACCATCACATGCACTTGACAGATTTGAGCTTCCAGGGAATCAAATGGGGGTGGAAAATACACCCACCCAGGGGAAAGACCATGTAACTACTCCAATTCTCCCTCTTCCTCATGTTGAACAATTTGAGGCCTTGCACCCTACCCCCTAAGGCCTTCATCGCGTCGAGGCCTGCCTCTTTGTAATTGCATGTGTAGGTCATTCAGATACCCTTGCGGCCCCCAATAGTTCTTCCAAACAATATTTGTGTTGCCTTCTCTCCAACCACACTCACACACCAACGCCCTAAGTGGAATAATTCTTATCTCCCCACGCAATCATTGCAAGGAAATAAAAAAACCATAAATTACCCCACACCCACTCCCGAAATCAATACAAGGTTCCATGCTTGTCACCCTAACTAACCAAAGTGGAGAAGTCCAATTTCCACCCTCGTAAGACTACACCACACCACAAACATACATACCAAAATTAAGAGCTTCGTAGAGCTTTGGTACCAAACTGCGATGAAGATGAAATTCTCCAGTCAGCCCCCAACTCTCCTCCTATGCCTCCTCTTTACCTCTAGAAGCCCAGAAGGTCACCAACCTTCGACTCTCCATTGGGCTATATATACTATAGGCCCTCCAACCACAACTACTCGAGTAGAAGAGGGGAGACAACGACCGGGGCCACCAACAGAAGACAAAGGGCCCCTTCTCTGACTTCATTGGCCCATAATTTAACCAAACAAACTAAGTACCCCATAGGTCTAACACAACAAAAGACAATTGCAGTGGAAATAGTTGGAAAAGGACACATGTTGAAGCTCCAACACCCACTCCAAAGAGAAGCCCCAAGCCAAAGAAGAGCCCCTCATCGAAGACCGTCACTCGTTGAACCAATCTCACTATGAATAACGTTTCTAGAAGTATTTGTGAGCCTGGATCCCATATTACATCATGCCTTACCATTGGAGTCCATACTCTACCATGCTTCCTCTGTCCATCCTCGAGTGAGCACAAGCACTGGTTAAGGAACATGCTTAGCTCTCCCGTGAGGCCTTTTATAACTCTTGAGCAAGCAATTCCCCCTACAAACCAAACCCTCATCTCCCAATTATGGAAAATGCAAACAAGTGCCATTACCACCTTTTTTATAATCCAAGTCGCCTCGAGAATGTTCTTTTGCACAACGCCAAGCTCTGCTTGTTCAACATTGTTCCCTATCATGGATGTCTTGTAGGGAGGCTTTTAATGCCTCTGTCTTGGGCATCATTGCCAGCATTTACCACCCCCTACGGGGAGATATGTAGCATTTAAAAAATATATAGTAATAAAAAAAATTCAATGTGGATCATTGAATTTATATTGCGCCAAGAGACACTCTCTAGCCTTGTGTAAGTAGATGTGTAGGTGTTGGATGTAATTTGTTTTTTTTTTTTAATTATATTATTAATTATTTTTATGATTTTTTTATTAATAAAATATGAACAATTTTAAATCCATAATATACCTATGACATTAAAATATATAACATAGAAATAGTACTTATAAATTAACATTCATTTTACCCTATAAATTAAAATAACGATCCATAGCCATATTAAAACTTAATACTTACAATAAACATACAATACAACAAGATTCTTAACCATAGATATTAGCCCCATTTTATCATGGACATTATTAACATGTAAATAGGTTTTGTTACAATACTATGGGCCAATAACATGCTTATCAATATCTTGACCAAAAATCATAATATTTCAAAATCAAAATAGTCAATAAAATAATATTTATGTATATTTATAAAGTTAGTAGTTGTTTTTGAACACCAGTTTTATGAGAACCCATATATTGGGTATGGTATTAATGTGGAATATATACAATGAAAGTATCGCAAGAAATCAAGCTCGCAATGAAAGCAGTGATTTTGGTAAGTACCCTGCAGAACACAATTGGTTGTGGAAGGCCCAAATATGGAATTCCATTTTGCAGGAAAGAGTTCCGTGTAAAACAGTGTTTCCAATTCCAATTTCCACGACTGATGTTGAATTTGTCAAAAATAAATAAATGATTGCAACAAATAAAATTATACATTTTTTTTTGGAATTGTCTTTAGTGTGACTTTTTAAAAATTAACATAACATAATTTGACAATATATAATATACTCCACAATAGCCGAGACGGAAAAACGTAGGAGTCCTACGTTTCAAATTTGAATTTTAAATCTTGCCACTCCATGAAGACTCTTCCTGAAAAATCTTGGCACCTCCGTCTATTGACCACGCCTTTTCACTGGAATTGAATCTTTGAACATGACCCGCGAGAAATACATAGCTGACAAAATGTGGGGCATTTGAAAGGACCGGTGGAACTTAAGTTTCAAAGCGGTTAGCATAGGCCAATATGATAAACAGGGGGACCCTTTCAGGGGCCATGATTTAACGCGTTTTCACACCTTTTTGTCTTTTCTTAAGAGGTATCCAAGATATAGTTTTTTTTAATATGATGATATTAAATGTATTTTTTGAATATTTATATGGTTCATATATATTATGTTTTTTTTGGAATTTATTTCACAAATATTAATTTTTTATGGAATTTACATTGAAGTGATTCAAATGGAAAATTTGGTACGTGTATTTCAAATTGGAAACTTATTTCATGAATAGAATATTGCTTTTTAATGGAATTAACATTTAAATGGAAAAATTAATGTGTGTATTTCAATTTTTGTTAAATTAAATTTGTTTATTATTGCAACAATATTTACATACATTATTCATTATTTTCCTATGAGAGCAATTATAAATATAATTTGTAGAAATCAAATGAAACCTATAAAAATAAATATTAAAAGTCAGGCAATTTAAAAATAAAACTTTTATTAAAAAAATATCTGTGATATGAGTTAAGATGTATTTAGAATGGTTTAATTATTAATTATAATTATAATGATTAATTTGAAGTTTTTTATTTTATTTTATTTTGATCTAGTCAAAATATTGAAAAAGACATTAAAACATCTCTATCATATTGTGTTGGAGAATACTATGGTGCTTTTAAGTCATACAATGCCCACAAATACTCTAACATTAGATTCATTTGATGAAGAGATTGGATTCTCAATTCTCTCCTTATATGGAGATATACACAAATGCAAAAAATAATTCACATTTTCTTGCAAATCAAAGTTGCTACACAAACTGGAAAAATAAAGAAAACGAAACATCAAACCCACTTGTTATTCAAAATCTCTATGTACAATAAATTGGTAATGGGTGCCATCAAAGAGATGTGGAAGAGCCTCAAAATGATCTCCAAAAGGCACAACATGAAAGGTAAGAACTTTGTCAATAATCCAATGATCTCCATTATCAAGCTTTGATTTTTGTTGAATATTTGTGATCTTGACACCAAACCCATAACCATTTCTATTTAACTTGTACCAGATCTATCTCTGGTATACCTTTTGTTTGTAAATTTCCAATGTTATGATTCCATAGTTAAGTCAATTAGACTTCTCCATTATCTCTTTGTCTAGTGACCCCCATTATATAACTCCATGAGTGACTCAACTTGACATTAGGAATTGCAAAAAAAAATTATTAGTAGGGATGTCTTTTTGAGCAAAAAATAATGACTAAATTAGTTAGAACCACTTCCCATAGGCTTTGAGTTTCATTGTTTATTATATCAATGTTGTAGCATGTTTTTACCAAAATCAACCTTTGACGCAACAATTTGTCCAAAATAATATGAGGATTAGAACAATAAATTGGCAAGAATGCAGAATAGGGAAATACCTTATGAATTGAGATACTTACACTGAAAGGTAATGTTTGTGAATGACCCTTGTTCATAAAGGCTTCCTCGACCCCTGAAAAGTATCTATAATATTTGTTTTGGAGATCCTTTGAATCTGCCAATTCTTCATCCTTTGTTATTTGCATCTTCTGCTCAAGAATCAACGCCTTATTCCTCCATAATGCCATGATTATCTTGTTTGACATATAAATCATAGATTCTCAAGAATGCCAGGGCAAGAAACATATTTCAAGTTTTTTTAAAATTCCAAACTATATTGTCTCAAATTCATTCACATCCACTCTTTTTTTTAAGCTTCCTTCATTGGAGTTACTTCTGTGATTTTTACAAGTGACATAGGACAAGGTACATTTGCTATAATGAAAAGAGAACTTAATGTGTCCCTGCATGCAACATTGTAGGAAACAAACGAGTGAAAATGGAAGCTGTGTCTTCATTTTTCATTTGTGTACTTTGCACCATGGGCAGCATCAAGGCCTCTACCTTTGTGAAGGAATATAGCTAGAGATGGATTTCCCATTGATGTTAAGGAAGGAGGCAGCTCAACTATTTCCTCTATATCTTCCATAGGAAGTAGAATTTTATTTTATGTCCAAAGATATTTGCAAAGAAGTCTAACATCCTTGCAAATAAGATTAAAAACAAATTCATATTCTTGCTCTTACATTCTCACTCAAACACCACATAGTCACTTGGGCATCATAGGGAACCACATAGTCACACATATGTGGAAGACATATTCTTTATATTCACTTGCATTTCCACATACATGTGACTTCTATATATGCAAGATTTCATATCTATGTGTATATACAAAAGTGTGTATATATGAAAGATGACTTATGTATATGTGCAACTTCTACATATGCACATAGATATGGAAGCATGAATATATAAAAGTCACACATATGCGGAAATATAGGAAGTGCATATGGGGAATTTGAATCCTATATGTGTTTGTATATCTATGTGCATATAAAGAAACTACACATATAGAAGTCATCTTTCATATGCGTGCACTTTTGTATATACACATAGATATACATGCACATATATAGAAGTCGACTTTCATAGATACAATTGCAATTCTGCATATGTGTGACTTTTATATATGCATGCTTCCATATATATGTGCATATACAAAAGTTGTTCATATTACGAAGCCACCTTCGATATATGAACAACTTCTATATATGCACATAGATATGCAAGCATATATAAATATGTCAACTTTCCTATATGCACTTGCATTTCCACATATGTATCACTTTTGTATATGCATACTTCCATATCTATGTGCATATATAGAAATTACGCATATGCGGAAGTCATCTTCCATATATACACATAATTGAAAACGTGCATATATGGAAGTCACATATATGTGGAAGTTGTATTCAGTGTGTGTATGCTTCCATATTTATATGCATATACAGAAGATGGCTTCCGTATATGCGCAAGTTTTGTATATGTGCAATTTTCATATATGCACATAGATATGGAAGTGTGCATATACAAAAGTCACGCATATACGGAAATGAATTCACAGTACTAAAATTAACCTTCTTTTCCACTTTTCTAAAGATTGTATGTATAATGTTGCCATTTTCCATTGATGTCAAAGGGAGAGAGAAATGTCAACAACAAGTGGAAGCAACATCAATTGGTTTGGTAATGAGGTATTCGTTGGATATGGTTTCCATTAATGCAAAGAGAGAGATTGTTAGCATTGTTGTGTTGGCATTGATGAAAACCATAGGCACTAACTACCTCATTACTTAACTAACTGACGTTTTTCCCACTTGTGGCTGATATTTCTCACCCATTTTGACATCAATGGAAAATGACAACAATGTACCTACAATCATAAAACAAAGTGGAAAAAGTTAATTTTAATCATGTGAACTCATTTTCGCATGTGTGACTTTTGTATATGCACACTTCCATATCTAAGTGCATATAGAAGTTGTGCATATACAAAAGCCATTTTTTGTATATACACATAGATATGGAAGCATGCATATATAAAATATGGCTTCCACATATGTGTGACTTCCATATATGCATGCTTCCATATCTATGTGCATATACATAAATCGTGCATATATGGAAGATGGTTTATATATATGTACATAGAATCATATGGAAGTGTACATATACAAAATTCACACATATGCAAAAATGCAAGTATATGTAGAAAGTTTGACTTCTATATATGTTCTTGCATATCTATGTGCATATACAAAAGTTTCCCATATACAAAAGATAGATTATGTATATGTGCAACTTTTGTATATGCACATAGATATGGAAACACACATGTACAAAAGTCACACATATGTGGAAACGCAAGCGCATTTATAAAAGTCAACTTCTATATATGTGCATGCATATATTTGTGTATATACAGAAGAGAAAACGTATGGATGATGGCTTCTATATATGTGCATTTTCTATATATGCACATAGATATGCAAGCACACATATACAAGTTGGATTTCCCATTGGTGGTTGTTGCATTTTCACATATGTATGACTTATGTATATCCATGTTTCCATATTTATGTGCATATATAGAAGATTTGCATATATGGAAACCATATTCCATATATGCACAATTTTTGTATAATATGCACATAAATATGTAATCTTGCACATAGAAAACCCCAGTAGAGGGATGGTTGAGAAACACTTGGAGCAATGATATCAATCCCAAGGATATATAGGGATTGCATTGGGTTGCCTTGGGTGTTGTTACAATGAGGGGCGATGTCGACGTTGGTGCATGAGAGGATGAGCTTATTATCCCAAGCATTGAAAATGAAGCATAAAACCATAGTGTCCCTGTTCAACAAGTTAATGCAATTTGCGTGCAATTTTTCAATGTGAAATCCCAAACACTCTCCCTCCATAGTTCATTTCAATTTTTAAAATACCCCGTGCGATCAAGTTTGAAATATTTTCCACCAACCACCCATTTACATTAATTAAAACTACATTAACTACATCATAGTAGTTAAGTGGGAGTGATGTTGTCCGCCAACGCCGGAGAAATGGATTTGATCGCAAAATGAATGATGATAGTGTAACATGTATGTTACCATGGTGCCATACAATATCCAATGATTAGCTTACTGCATGATGCCCCACATCTCGACAAGGACAAACAATCTAGTCGTCCTTAACTTGAGGTCAGACAACCACGAGTTATGAGTGTGTGCACCAGCTTTGAAAATGCAATAAACTTTAAACCACACTTGTTGATGCAGTAGCAGTGCGCAACAGGGTTATTGTCTCTAAATGGTATCCTCCCTATTTGACACAATATTCATGAATGGTGACTGAGTATGCTGAGATAGGTGTATTGTGTGTTATGTGTAGTTGAAGAATAGAAATGAAACTATATATACATATGTACACATCATAGGTATATATGATGAGTACATTAATTTATTGCACTATATTAATTATTTATTACATAATATATCCCAACAAAATTTTTGTATAGTAGGTATTTTATTTAGAGAATTTAATCCTTTTCTCACATTAGTGCAACGGGGAAAAGATGAGAACAAGTTAGTGGTTAAGATGCCACTTAATATTGAGAAAGTTGAACTAGAAAATAAACAAGAAGTTCATGATAAATTTGATGAGGGGGTAGGTTTAGAGAGTTCAAAAGAGTAGAAAGAAATTCCACCTCAAACTTTAAGAAGGTCCACTTAGCAAAGAAGGTAATTAGACAAATATTATTATAGTTTGTCTAATTTCATTTGTATATATTCTTTATTTGCTAACATTAATGAGCCAAGAACTATGAAAGAGGAAATGGAGATGAAAGATAGGGAATCTTAAAGATTGTTCAAGTATGATGAAATGGTTGCAATTATAGAGTATGATACATGGGACTTTTTACAACAAAATCTCACACTTCTTTGAATAAAGTTCGAAAACTGAAAAATCAAATACAAAACTCATTGCACCTTAGAGGGGACCATTGTCACCTCACGAACACTCTTTTTTAAGGATATGGAGTTAAAGGATTTGAGATCAAAAGGATGTTCCCCAAATACACAAAACCACAATATTATTGAATGATCTTTGAGAGGGTAAAAGATTAATGCTCTAGCTTGCCAATAATTTTTGGGCCATATGGGTCAAGGAACACATAATATTGAAAGATTTGGAGTAGATACAAGAATCAATAACAACTAGAGAAGTAAACCAACTTCTCTAGGGTTTTGAATTAAGGTTGTCAATTTTCACTAAGATGTAAGGAAAAGAGATAACTTGTTACTTCCTTAAATACTTGAAGTCAGGGCAAAGATCATGAACGAAATATCATGCTAACATGCACAATACATGATTAATCCATCCAATAAAATATACAACCAAGATAAAAGAAGTCAACCTATATCATTTACTATTCATTCATCAAAGCTTTACCACAAATCATCATGGAAAAAAATAAAAATATACATCATCAAAGTCCTCATGAAAATTTCTCAGCCAACCAAATTATAAGACAAAAAACCACAGAAATTTTAGATTTGCTCAGAGATTTCTCTCCCAAATATAACTATGAGAAGAAAATACACCATTTAAAAAAAAGGTCAATTTGCTTCGCATTAAAGTATTGGTTTTTAAACCAAAATCTACTGTTCCAACTTATTGAGGAGAAAAAAATGTTTATAAAAAAAATCAAGAAGTAATTATGCCATATATTCCATACAAATGAAAGGGCATAAGCCCACAAAATTGCCCCATCTCCATAAAGGAGTAGAACCTTCATTTCACTTTTTCACATTCTTACATGGTATTGAGAACACAATTTAAATACAAAAATATGTGAAAAAGTCTGCATAAAGTCAAGTTTATGTGTGCTTGCACCACCTCTGAAAATGCGATAAATTTTAGACCAGTTGTTGATGGAGTAGCAGTGTGCACCAGGGTTATTGTGTCTGGATGGTACCCACTGTCGGTACCATCTGTCTGAGGCGGTGTTCATGAATGGCGACAGAGTATACCGAGATAGATGTATTCCGCGTGGAAAGTAGCTGAAAAATAGAAACGCAACTATAAAGACAACGCCAGGCACTACCTTGACTCTACCCGGTGCAAAGGTGGAGATTGTTGCAGGGAATCTTTCCGCTCCATAATTTAGGTAGTAATGGCGGCATCTTTTGGAAATATTTTGAAATTTAAAAGATAGTGAGATCAAAATCTTTTATCTATAAGATTTTGAAGTTTTCCAAATTATAATTTATAATTTAAAATTAAAATTAAAATTAAAATGTAACTTGAAAATTACAATTAAAATGTAATAATAAAAAAATAATATTTTCAAAATTTACACTTCAATTAAGCAACAATAAAGAGAAGTGAAATTCAGTGATATGCTAAGAATTTATGTTAGAAGTGAAATTTAGTCACATTTAGTAGTGATATGTTGAGAATTTATGTTATGTTTTAGAGGGGTTTGTTTTTTGAAAAATATGTTTTACTAATTTGTAATTTTTTGTTATTTAAAATTTATTTTTGAATATATGAATTAATTTAGGGCTTTAAAAAAAATATTGGAGCATTCAAAAGGAGTTGTCTTTACTGGGAATTTTTGGACTTTCCAGTGATGGAAAAATTTGAGGTGAAATCTTGATTTGTGTTAATTAAACTAGTTTGCTTTACCCATCAAAATTGTGATTTCAATAAATTCCTGCTGGATTTTAGAGAAATTAGACCGGAAAAATCCACCATAAAAACTTTCAAAAAATCACACTAAAAACAACCCACATTCAAATTATATAAAATATATAAATCAAAATTTTTATTCTAATAAATTCCCATAAAATTCAAAATTATTTTCAACAATTATAACGAACATTTATCAATACAAATGATACGATCATAAAATTTCACAGATTTTTCAAAACACTTCATCGATTTATTCAAAAATTTATTTGAAATAAATATATTTCCAAATTTAAATCAAACAAACCCAACAAATATTAATTAAATTATCCCTATTTTTATTTTGAATGCAAACAATTTTTTTTTTAATTGTTTATTACAATTATATCAAACTCAGGTAAACTATTATCATTATCATAATGCTGATCCAATTGAACCTAATCAACCAACCATATAATTAATTAAAATTTATAATAAAATATTAATAAAATTTCAAAACAAAGTTTTTATATAACCAATATGAATATAAATATTTTTAATAAGAATATTAGTTTGTTTAAATAATTATAATGTCCTAACAGTATCTAGATTCGCACCTCGATACAAGTTAGCCTAATTATTCACCTCCACCTGCTTTGAGTGCATCAAGCCTCTTCCATATGCATTTTCTTTTAACTCCAAGCATTTTCTTACTGCTTACGTCTTTAGGCACATTTTATTTAATTTAATTTAAGCATTTTCAAGGATCTCCTCAAATCCCTGCTCATAATAATAATTGCTAAGCATATTATGTTTCTATCAGAGTGAAAATTGATTTTCCATGCGAGGATGTGGAAATAGGTACCAATCCATCCATCAATATGAAGGAGTTACAGATCAATTCTCATATTTCAAATTGATTGAAATATGATATAATGTATTTTTATGCACATTGCTTTTATTTAAATGATTTATGCATTTTGGAATATTGTGTTAGTGGTGTATTAATATTGTTCACACAAGTATGTAATATATTTTGTAGTTATATAGTGAAGCAGTAATTATTGTTAACTAGCAGTAGAGAATAAATACAAAGTAATAATAGGGAATATATTTTCAATAATGGAAAGTAATTAATGCAAATTAGTAATGCTCATTAATGCTAAGTAGCAATAGCAATAATAATAATAATTTTGGGTTGTTTTTAAACGTAAATGATTTATGGTTTTATTATAGTGACATATTTAGTGTTGGGTTGTAGGGAGCAAAGTGTATGTTCTAATTTTTATGTAGTCAAATTTTCTTTATAATTTTTAAGTTAACATGAATATTGAGAGCATAGAAACTCTCTAACTCATTGTAAGAATTTAATACTTAATAATCATTGAGTGGGTTTTAGAGTGGGGTTTTTCTTAAGAGTTTTCTTTAGAAAGTTGTTTCTTAATGGTTCTATGCATGTGTGTTGTTTATATTACAAATGTTGTTTATTTTATCTCTACACATTCTTTTCTCATTGATTAGTGTAGGTAATGTATTGCACACCTTTGCTTCCTTTCATTTGATGTTATAGAACATGATCTTTGCAGGGAAATGGAGAGCATGTCTAGATTAGAAATGGATAAGTTTGATGACATTAACATTTTGAGTTGTGGAAGCTTAAGATGAAGGATCTTCTCATAAAGTGAAATCTATGGGTTGTAATATTTGGAACCAAACCTGTTGGTATGAAATATGAAGAGTAAGTGGTGTTGGAGAGAATGGAATGGAAACAAGTATTATTAGACTCTATTTGGCTAGCTTGGTTTTATTGACCATTTTTGAAGAAAAAAATGCAATAACTCCCTGGAAGAATTTGGGGCATTTGTATTAAATTAAATGGTTGCTTAATCTACAGAAAATTTGTTTTCCTTGAGAATGAATGGGTTATGGTGATTCTATCATGGAACAATTGAATGCATTTATTACTATTGTAGCCTAGTTGATCTCAGTTGGAGTGAAGATGGATGATGATGATTGTTGTGCTTTATGAGGTCATGACTACTTTACTCTTAGAGGAGGTGAGGCAAAAAGCTTTTGAATTTGTCAATGAGGCCTTCGTTGTTTGTAGATGATCAAAATTGAGATGAAAGAAGAAATAAAATGGTAGATCCAAATATTGTGGGAGATATAAGTGTCCTTGAAAGTCCAAGGCAAGACATTTGAAATATCACATGGTTAGGCATTTTAGAAGAGTTTGCAAGGAAGAGAAAAAGAATAATAAGAAGGAAAACAATGATTATTATGATGAGTCTTAAAGATATTCTTAAGAGGATGGTGGATATGCCTTTGTTATATCTTTGAAAACCCATGCAAGCTAGAGTCAATGGTTAATAGACATTGGAGGTTCCTTCCATATGACTTCCCATCAACACTAGTTTTCAACTTGTGAGAAATATGATTGTGGGATGGTATACCTTGGTGATGACTCTCCTTTAGTATAGTTAGTTGTGGTAAAGTCTTAATTAGATTCCCCGTTGGAAAGGTAACAAAGATTAGTGGAGTTTTACACATTTATGGTTTGGCACAAAACCTACTCTTAGTAAGCACACTTAATAATGTGGGTGTGTTAGTTGTTTTTAATGAATAAGGATGTACAATGGTTCGAGGAACTATGGTACTTTCAAAGGGTGTTTTTGTGGACACTTTGTCCCATATTGATCCATGTGCTATTTAGTGTAATAGTTCTTGATTCTCTATAGTGGAGAGATCTACAAGATTTGCACTTAACAATTAGAACCTATATTTAATTTCGACAGTCTCACTTTTTGGTACCTAAATAAACTCTTTCTTCAAATAATGCAGTGGTACCAAAGATTGGTCCATAGAGGTGAGAAGTGACTATGACCGTGAAAAGTAAAAATCTTGTTGATGAATTGAACAATTGTGCTCTTGAATATTAGTTTTGCAAGCATTGAATATACAAAAAATAGAGTTGTGTTCAACTTTATTCTAGTTCTCATAAATATTTTTGGTTGCTGGAATTAGTTCATTTTGATGTATTTCTTCTAGTTAAAGTTCCTCTTATTTCTAAGGCTTTGTATTATGTGTCATTCAAATTTAGAAGGACATGCATATATTTTCTTACAACTAAATATGAGGTTTTTTGTTTGTTTAAGGAGTTTATATCTCCCTTGAAAAATTAAACAGATAGGAAAATTAAGGTGTTGAGGACTGAAAATGGTGATGAGTTTTGTTCTATATACTTTGATAAATTTTGTAAGGAGAATGAAATTGAATGATATAAGGAAGCTTCATATACTCCTCACTAGAACAAACTTGCATAATGGATGAACATAACTTTGATGGAAAGAATTAGGAGTATTCTCAGTGAAATCAACTTAGAGAAGAGTTTTTGGGCAACAATGGTTGCTACTGTATGTTACTTGATTAGCTATTCTCCAATATAAGATCTTGCAATAAGGCACCTGTGGAGGTCTGGACTAAAAATAAACCCTCACTTCAACATTCTTCATTTGTTTTGTTGTGAGGCATATCCTCATGTGCCAAAGAAGACACAATAAAAGTTGGATAACAAGGGTATGAAATGCATCTTCATTTATAGCTATGACATTGGTGTGAAACAATACAAGCTTTGGGATCCTATTATGTAACAAGTACTTAAGCTAACATAATTAATCAGGGTGCACACCATGTACACCGAATGTGATACAAATCTAAGATACATAAGAGAGATGAGTTATAGAATAAATATTTAAAGAATAGGAAAATATCCTCCAAATACCATAATACCTTCACATATCCAAATCATATATTCCTTGAATAATGATTACATTCACACATTGCACACATGTACCCATTCACACATTGTACATGTGCTCTTTTTATTTGCTAAACATTATTACATATATAGTTACCCCATTACACATACAGTTAACCCCATATATGCCCCATTTAGGTCATATAATATTCATTTAACCCTATATATGCCACCCCATTGGGGTTATGTCAGTATACCCTCCAAAATTCTTCTCCCTAAAGCTTTGTAGTTAAAGTATTTACATGTAATGAAACCTAGTAATGTTGTTTTCTTATGTTTCTACTTTCTATTTTATGTTGATGATGATCCATCCATCCAAACTCAATTCCTTTTGGTATTAATCCTTGACGGCTAGATATTGCATAATTTTCTTCCCTTTGATTCCATGTATTGTTGCTATAATTTCCCCAAGTTGTAGTAATATTTGGTCTTTGATAATATCCTATTGAATAATGGTTTTGTGATGCCTTGTTCCATGGATATTGTTGACTATTCCCTCTTCATCCTTAGTAATGGCTATGACTCCAAGGGGCTAATGTATGGGTTTATAGGTATATGATATGATCTCAAGGGGGGAATATATGAGGTCAAAAGTATATGTAATGGGCTAAATATATGTGTAACAATAGTTAGCCCAATAAAGCTATCACATGTGCAATGTGTGAGTAGGTATATATAAATATCATGTAGTCATTATTGAAGGAATAAGTGATTTATATGCATGAATGTATTGGGGTATTTGGAGGAAGCTTTCCTATTATTTAAAGAATTATAATATAATCCATCTCTCCTATCTATCTTAGTGTTGTGCTCCATGCACACTTGGTATATATGGTGTGTACTTTGATTTATTGTGCTATATTGATTACTTTTCACATAATAGATCCCATGGATGGAAAAAATTTGTATAGTAGGAATGTTATTTGATATAATTTAATTGTTTTCTCATAGTAGCACAATGGGAAAAGGATGAGAAGAAGTCAATGGTTTAGATGCCACCTAAGATTGAGAAAGTTGAAATACAAACTAAATAAGAAGTTCATGATGGATTTGATAAAGAGGAGGGTTTAGAGAGTTCAAATGAGGAGAAGGAAACTCTACCTCATATTTTAAGAAGGTCCACTTGGCAAAGACAGTGACTAGACAAGTATTATTATTGTTTGCCTAATTTCATATGTATATTTTCCTTATTTGCTAAAATTAATGAGCCCATAAATATGAAAGATGAAATGGAGATGAAAGATGAGTAATCCTAAAGGTTTTTCATGGATGAGGAAATGGTTGCAATTAGAAAGTATGATACATGGGAATTTTTACAACAAAATGTCACAATTCTTTGAACAAAGTTTGAAAAATGAAAACTCAAGTACAAAACCCATTGCACCATAGAGGGGTCCATAGTCATATCACCAACACTCTTCTTATTTTTGTTAGCTCTCCTTTGGCTAAAGGGGGGTTCTCCTAGGGAGGATTGTTAGGGATGTGTAGTTATAGGATTTGTTTTCAAAAGGAAGTTCACCGAATCCACACAATCAAGGAATTATTGAATGATCTTGGACATGGTAGAATATTAGTGCCTTAGCTTGCCAATAATTTTTGGGACATATGGGGTTAAGGAACATACAATATTGAAAGCTTTAGAGTAGGCACAAGAATAAATAACAACTAGAGAAAGTAAAACAACTTATCTAGGTTTTTGAATTAAGGTTGTCAATTTTCACGAAAATTTAAGGTAAGGAGATAACCTACTACTTCCTTCAAGTCTTAAAGTAAGGGATAGTTTATCAAGGATCATGGAACAATTATCATGCTATCTTGTTCAATAAATGATTCATCCATCCAATAAAACATACAAACAAGATAAAATAAGTAAACCTACTTAATTTTTCATTCAGTCATCCAAGTTTCACCATAAATCATCATGAAAAGAGATCAAAATCTACATCAACAAGGTCCACATGAAAATTTCTTGACTTTTCCATCCATAGCCAAATTATAAGAGAGAAAAATCATGGAAATTTTAGAATTGCTAAGGGATTTCTCCCCCAAATATAACCATGAAAATATGAGAAGAAAGTGCACCTCTATCTATAGTGAAGGTGCACAACTTCCTTCACATTAAAATATTATTTTTCTAGACTAATATATCTTATTCAAGCCTACGCGGGAACAAAAGGCCCTCTTAAAAAAATAAATAATCTAAAGTAATACAATATAGGGGAAATTATGCCATGTATTATGCATAAATGAAGTGGAATAAACCCATAAAATTAATTCATCTCCATAAATGAGGGGTGAAAATGTGGTCCTGGTGTAGTCTCTAACCTCCAAAGGCCCTTCAATATCCTTTTCAAGCAACTTTTAACATTGTCATCAACTATCCTCAAGTCTCCTTCAAAGGTGGGGCACAAGCTTTCTAGTAACCATAATATCATCTAATAAATTATATCTTGTATAGGAGAAACCATAATATCATCTAAGAAATTCCACATGTTCACACTAGCAACAACCCACTCTTCATTCATATGTTAGACAACACATCGTCCTCAAGTGGTGGATATAAGTGATGCTTTGGAATTGAAAGCTAAACGAGTCGACTCCATTAAACACAATATGTTTTAACACTACCAAGATTCAAAATAGAGGGCTAGCTTCAACTCATACATATTGGACATGAGAATATTTGAGTTATTTTACCACAAAATTTAGGCCAACGTTGGAGCTAGATCTAATTTCTCATATCTCATTTACCTTAAATAGAGGTTGGTGCAACCATCACCTATTTTCAACATTGAATAAGTATACAAATGTATCCAAAAAATCTCATTCATCACTCCTAATTTGGTCTACTCCCGACCTTATGCCTAAGGTACATTGTTAGATTATGAATAGGTGTATAATTTTGGGTGATGTTTTACGCAATCTTTTCTTCCGTTCAGGTTGTAAGAATTTGTTGATGATTGCAATCCCAATTTCCATGGTATACCTTTTTAGATTGTTAATCACATCTCAATGTTTGTTACAAGACTTTACTATTATTGTTGATAGGGTCCCTCTTAAATTCAATCATGAATTTTTGGCAAATCTAAAACATTGTCATCTAAATTTTCCTTTTTAATATAAAAGGGTATTGGGTTTATTCATATTTGTATAAAGAAAATGAGAATTCTCCTTGTTATCTATTTAAGAATTTTAAAGTCCTTCAAGTTATAAATACCCCTTTTTGTTTATGCATTCAAGGATTTCATCCTTAATATAACCAACACTAACCAATCAAAAACATAAAACTCCTTCTTCTGTCTAATTCCATGGCCATAATCCTTTTTGTGTGATCCATTTGGGAATTTCAATCATTATCAAGTAATAACACGATATCAACAATTTGTAGGACCTTGAGTAGCACATGTTGCAATGCATCCTTATAGCTCATTTCTTAAATGAGTGACCTACAAGTCTATTTGTGCAAAATCTCATTTCAATAACCCTAAAGAAAAAAATTCAAGCACTAGGCCACAGAGAGTTTTGTTGCATACTATCATGCCATAAGTTCATAATAGCCTCAAACATTTCAAATTTGGAAAACATTAGTAAATTTGGGTCATCTTTTACAATTTTCATCCTAAAGGGTACCCTTTTGAGTCCATTTTTTCTCTAAATTTTCATTCACATATGTCAAGAGACAGGTGGAATTTCTCATACAATTCTCCTCTATAATTTCCATTTCAAGGCATGATCTAAACATTTCTATGATATGTTCGCTCTATTGCATCCCTATTCTTTGTAATTTTTCCTCAGTTCCTTTTAATTTCTTAGATAAAGAGTTCGCATGTCTAAGTAGATGAACCTCGGGAGGAATTATGCTCTCACCAGAAGAAACATAATGTCTTACTCTCGTAAATGACCTACACATGATTCAAGTCTGCAAGTAGTAATGTCAACTAAAAATACAAAAGGTGTCTAATCACACTTGTGTTGCATTAGTTACTTCCTCAACACAAATAGGTGTATAACATCTAGCCCAACTTGGGGACAAGCTTCCTTCTTAGGGGCACTTAAGAACCTCAAAAATATCTAGTTATGCAAAAATCCAAAGTGAAATTAGTGATCATGCAATGTATCCATCTCATCATCTCAGAAGTAGAAATCCATTTTCATTTATGTTTGATCATGATTGAGAGCAAAGATACATCAAATTAGAGTGTTGATGAGCTAGAACCTTTATCGCTATTTGGATGAATATGAATCTAGGCACCCTTTTGTCAACAATTTCATCAAGTAAGTGCTAATAATAATCAAAATTGCTATAGGAAGTGTGAACCCATGATTGGAGAAACTTTATAGGACTATTGCCCTATCATGCATTGTTGATTCGAATCTCTTCAGCTACAAGAATTAACCAAGATATTTTTATTTTGTGATGTTAGAATAATTGCATATGAAATAGTATGAAAAGGCACATGTTTATACTATAAAGAAGAGAAAACATAACGACGACCATCAAATTAAAGGACGCACACACATTGATAACAGAGTTCACCTAGTGTGGGTTATGTCTCCGAGCCCAGTGTCAAGAGTGGGGAGCGCGATTCATTAAGTGTTGCAAGTTGCAAGATGATGATGAGTACATAGTACATTTTTTGTCATTACAAGGATAAATTCTCTCAACTAGAGTGGCATGTCTCTCCACAAGACGCTCTCCTATAGGAACTCTCCCTCAAATGGAACCTCCTTCAGCATGACAAGCTAATAAATTCTCACATGACATGGCATACAAGTATCCTCAAACATAATGATAACAAGGATCTCAACAACAAAACCATGATCTTAGCAAATCAAAAGAAAGACATGGCATAGCTGCATCATATACCTCCACTACCCGGGGATGACCTAAAAATACAAAGCTCAGCTATAGAAACGGACATCACTGTTGAATTTGTGGCGTGAAATCATGTCAAACGACTATAAACTTGGCCCCTTTCTGACACCGTAAAATTCTAGACCCTCGAGAATCTCAAAGATTCCCCCAAAGATTCCTTCCTGAGATGGCCAAAAAATCTGTTGCCCGGATGAAAATTTGAGCACACTATTGTGCTCCTTGTGAAATTATGTGAAAAATGACTATAAATTTGACATCATGCTAACTCTATCAAAAAATAACCTCCAAGGGACTCTTTTAGATTCCACATGATTCTGCAAAGATTCCTCACTGTTGACTACCTAAAATTTTATTTCTCAGATGAGGAAATAGACCACACCATTGTGTTCCCTAAGAGTTCTTTTGAGTATAAGGTTGACATGATTATGTCACTAGGAAAAATCACCCTCTAGGGAATCTTCAGATTCCTCCAAGATTTTGCATGAAAATATTTTGTGGAATATTCCCCTGCAATATTTTCACCTCAAAAATCATGCCCCGCCTAGGCTAGGTTCCTGGTGCACTATTCCGCTCTTTATCTTCCGCTTGGTGCTCCCGTTCCTCCCTAGTCGAATGAGAAAAGAAGGTTTAAATACATGTTGTATGACGGATTTTCCAATGGTGCCCCATTAGCGCATTAGTGAAGTGGTAACTTGGGGTGCGGGTGGTCCGATTTTAAAACCCACCTTCTATCGAAAATAAACAATTTGTTTGGCGCATTTTTGTTTAAAATGTTGGTGGTTTTGATTGGTTGGACAACTGTTTTGGAGTGTTATGGTTTATGGCACATTATCATATGTGTGGGGCCACCCGTGGGGCAGAGTGGTCTAAAGGGTTCAATCCCTGTCGGCCCCGTTGTATTATACGGTGGTCAATGGTCATTAGTTGTGTCATATGATATGTATATGTGGCATGAGGTTGGCAGGGGTGGCGGCCCTCCAATCGAATGTTGTTTTTTTTTATGTAATATAGCATGGGGCTCAGTTGGCCGGAGCTGACCGCCAATCAATCAACCCTTTTATAATATTTTTGTTGTTGTTTTTATATAACCCACTATTCAAAATTCTTCCACCGATTTTTAAGGGTTACTGGACAAATTAAGTAGGAAACAAATTTTCCCTTTCTGACCATCGGGTTCCATGCGCCGACCCTTTGACAAACTATTGCCTCGTTAGTGATTGTCACTTGGCCTAGTTTGACCAAAAATTTGACCACGAATATCTTAAGCATACAAAATCAGATTTGAGTGGCATTCATGTCGTTGTAATTATGATGACGAGAACTATGATTTGGTCTTATTTCGGATGAAATCTAAGAATTTTTATTTTTGATCTTTTCCATAGCCATTGTTGAATTCTGAGCGTGTCTAGAGCCACCTGGATCATTCCTCCCCACTGAGGAGATTTTGGTCCTCTAAAAGCGTGAACATAATATGCAATTGTTGTGTTACATTTTTTGCACCACAAGTTCCCTGACAGGCTACAGTTCCTTCTCCTTCACCCTTGTTCTTTGGAGCCATAAGTGATAAGTCGACATGTACATCCTCTGTAAACCTGTAGTACATATTTGCAAATTACATGCTTAATTACATGACCAACCATGAACAAAGCATCCCCATATTTTCCAAGAGTTTAGAAGACACACTCTTTGGTCAAGTTTACATCATAATAAAAACCAATACCCTAGCTATCAATAAAAGGCCAAAAACATCACCATTGCTTTAATGAGCGATGGAAACACATCATCACTTTTACAATTATATTGCAACATGCGATTTATAAAATGCATCCATGACAAGCTATTGTATCTAGTAAAACCATCTCTCACTCATCAAAGTGGACCACCAGGAATATGGCGGATTTTCTTGTTGAACATCTTCACCATCTGGTTTATGCATGGGTGCTTTGTCCTTAAGACACTACTCTAGATGGAGCCTCCAACATGTGGATCTTTGATGTCCACCTATGTTCCAATGACTGAAAAAAATTATTCTTCCTCCTATTGAAAAGTGTGGAACAAGAAATTCTTGTTGAGAATGCAACAAGATGATGGAGCTTAGTGGAAAGGAGTTGCCTTCAGTAAGTGGTCCCGCAGGCTATTTTTGGCGGAAAGTCTATTTTTAGACTATGTCTATTTTTAGACATATGGATCATGGTCTATGAGTTGCAGGATGCTATTTTTGGATGATTGGTCAAGTTGGTAAAAATAGATGGACCTCTATTTTTATACATATGGGCGGAGTCCATTTTTAGACTATCAGTCTAAAAATAGAACAGTCGAATATTAATAGCTCTTAATAATATTTGGACTATAAACATTATCTTATTCTCTTGGAGCACTTCAGTTCGAGCTACGGATGTGGCACATGCAGCTGTCAGAAGGAAATACGTGTTTCTTATGGGTTACTTGAGCTATTGCATGAAGGACTTTAGTTCGAACTTCAGTGATTGAGTTCTGTGGAGTTGAATGAGGAGTTAATGGAGTTGTGTTCAGTTTGACTTAGTTAAACTAGTTGTATTTAGTCTAACTGTCAAATGCACTAGTGATGAGTGGTGTGAATTAATTATTAATTAATTCACTAATTATTAACTCATAAATCAACTAAAGAATACATCAGTTAACTCAGTGCATGGACAGTTCAGTGGAGACAAGTGTTAGAGGTGAGCGAAAGGGCAAGACAGTTGTCAATTGTGACTATAGTTGTGCATGTGATTTGCACAATCAGTGGGATTGAGTTGCCAATGAGGATTGCATGGTATATCCAAGGGAAATACGAATTTGTATCATTCATTCATCAGTATTCTCATGCAGGATTGCACAGTGGAGGCAAGCAAGCAGCGGAGGAGATTTGAACCTGTGATTGATTCAAATCTAAGCTAGTTTGTGTGTAACAGGTGGAGATAGTACTGAGTACTTGCGAGGAGTATTGTTCTATGTATTGTTACATGTTCTCAATCAATATAATATACAGATAGTTGGGGGTTTTTAGCTTTATGCTTTCCCCAGGTACATACTGTGTTGATATGTGTGATTGATGCTTCAATGTGTGCATGTGATTGCTTCTTAATACTGCAAAATTGATGATCAACATAGAGGAGGTTATGTATTATGCATCATTCCATAAATAGTTTATAATAAGGATAATCTCTATGAATAAGTGTCATATTATTCAAAATTTCTACACCTCCAACCCTGCTTAACCTTCTTCCTTCCTTGATGTGGAGAAGGCATTTCATGTCTCGTCCTCTTTCCTGCTGCCATTCTCTTCTAGCACTCGGCAATCACGTGATTATGCAAGCCACAAAAAATACATGGTTTTCTACGCCATGATTTTTGTTCATAATTAGCAATATGCTTGTAATCAAAATGAACTCTAGAACATTGAGACTTTTTATACCTCTCTTGATTGTCTCTCATGCAATTCTAGCGTTGAGGGCTTGCCTTAGATTTTCCTCTACAATGTGCACTATCATGGGAGGATTGTGATGTGTCCCAATCATCCTCTTTTTCTTATGGCTTCAAAAATTCCTTGGAGGCTTCTTCTGCCTTTTGAACACTCTCCTTCAGTGTACCCCAAACTTGAAAATCAAGGTCTTTGTACAACCTCCAATGGTTAACTCATTCCTTGGCCATTAACACCAAGTCCTCCTCCTTTATACCCCATCTTGGTAAGGATTCTCATGCCAGTTCCTGAAATGGGCACCTCAAGGCTTCCAACAAAAATAACATCATGTGAAAACGAAATTGAAGAACGATTAACATTGTTTACCTCAAATATCGATTCTGAAGCAGGTGATGATGGCTTTGCTAAGCCTTTATTTCTCTTCAACTTTTTCAAGGCCTCTTTCGCGGCTCGTAACTGAAGCTGCAATCTCTACTTCTCCTCTTTATCTTCTCGTAGAAGTCTCCTCAATTCAACATTCTCTACTTGAAGGCTTTGATTGATCTCTTCATCTGAATGATGAGAAGACAATGAATAAGATGAATGTTCGCTCAAGGGGTAGATGGAGCATCGTCCTATGCTCTTTCTTTCTCCCATTATTCTCTTTCCATCTTCTCCTCATAATCTGCATACATTATGTCCACTATGCATTCCATCATGAGAAGGTCCTCATAGAGATATTTGTTTTTCTCAATTTTCCTTCTCGTTGTATGTTCAATCATTAACACACAATTCACATCACTGAGAAGACCGCTATGATACCAAACTTGATCCAGATCTCTTCAACTACTAGAATTAACCAATATCTTTTACTTCTTTGATGTTAGTAGAATTTCATATGAAAGAGTATGAAAAGCCACATGTGCATACTGTAAAGAAGAGAAAACATAACGACAGCCATCAAATCAAAGGACACACACATTGATAACATATTTCACCTAGTGTATAGAAATTCCCACCTGTAGATCACATGATAATGCAAGATACTAAAGCAAAATACTTGATCTACTTCTACAACCAATTTAGCGGAAGCTTAATTGAACATGAGCAACATCAATAAGAACACATATAACTGATAAGAAGGAATCAATCACACATAACATAGAAGATATAACCCGGGGAAAGCACCAGCCTAAAACCCCATCTCTGTATTATCATACAAGTGTAAATATAACCAGTATTACAAAAAGAATCAGCTCAAAAGCTATCCTACTCTTTCTACAATACCTTTGTTGCTCA
>APFE031512692.1:0-17057 GCA_000404065.3 Pinus taeda
GTTTCCCCGTTTCCAAAATTTGGGGAGGTCGCGTTTCGTATCGCTTCTCGTTTCAGAAACTCGTACCCGTTTCCCCGTTTCGTGCAACTTAGTTATTAGTGTTTTCTATCATCAAACAGCTACACAAGATATAGGTTATCAGCCAGGGCCAAAACCTCTCCTCTTGAGAGGAAAACCCACAAGAACTCCTCTTCTTATAGAACTTTAAATGATGAATTTCAAGACCTATAACCCTTGATCAAGACCCCTCCAAGACCAAGTCAAACCTCTCCTTTGAAGAAATTCTTTTAGCGAAGTCAAACCAACTTCAAAATTATTGCAACTCCTCCTTCGAACTCAACTTTGGACCTGCAATTTGTGACTGCAACGTTCGGCCTTCCAGCAAAAAACCTAGCTTCACATGTGCGAAAAAAGATGGAGAAATTAGCCTTCTCTTTCCTTCACTTGAGAAGTAATTTCTTTCTTGATAATTTGGCTTTCAAAACAGGTCTTCTCGGCACCAAAACGTGTCTTCTTGATGGCTCTGCAATTCAGTCTTCCTATAGTAGAAAGTAGCTCTAAATAGCTTGCACGTGTGAGGTGTATGGCCCAAAAACAATCCTTCAAAACATCGCCTTTCTCCTCCTTGGATTCTCCTCTTCTTTTCTTCTTCTAGATCTCTCTTTTCTTCTTGATCGAACTTCTTATGTGCTTGTATTGGATGCTCCTCCAAATGAAGTCGCGCTCTCTTATATATAGTCTCTCTGGCAGGTCAAATAGCCCCTTCACGAAGCCGATTTGTCACCTTGCAGACCGACTTGTTCTTTCTTGAAGGTTGACTTGTTGCTTCTAGTTTGACAAGGTCTTGGACAGTCTTTGACACTTTTAATGACTTACAGTAATTTTATTGACATGTTACAATATGCCCACAAGGGTCTTCCAAACATGACAATGACTTAATTGACTTTATGGCAGACCTAGAAGCACTCAATGGGTGCTTGACCTATAAAAATAAATTTTCCTTGAGCATGAAACCCATGCTTTAAGAATGACAATAATAAATTTATTTTTCTTTTTACATCAGCTACATAAAATCACGATTACATATGTCATTATGAAGAACGAACCTAGTTACACTTTTCAACAGAAGACACACAACAGCAGCACAAGATTGAGAGCAATATCTTAGTGAGCGTGTGTTGGGTCCGAGGGAGTGTAGAGAAGTTGGAGATCTAACTCTACAAGAGAGAGCAGATCTACTAGATCAACTCTGAAATATTGTAATTTATATTTTCTCAATTGGGGCATTATCCCAGGACAGGAGCCCAAGTAGGTTTTGTTAATTTTCCTTGGGGCCAGATTGTCATTTGTTGTAAATAATTGCATTTTAAACGTTTCATATTTAGATATCACATTCACCCCATAACATCTTAACATCATTAGCAATTATATAGAAAGAACAATAACATCGATATTTCCAGCGGAACATACAGGAACGACATAAGAAAAGCATGCACAAAAAAGGGACACTGGAATTTTGGTCAGAGACCAGGGAAAAACCCCACATATGGGAAAACCCATAAAATTCTTCTTCTATTAGATATTCATCAATTGTTCAGCTGATATACAAAGTACATCTATAGTGAGATACATCATTACATCAGGCCACCTAGGGCCTACTTAGGTCAGTTCATAACTTCGTTTGTGAACTAACATTCAATAATCTGAGAATGTTGTTGCGAAATCACACCACCACATATGACACCCATTATTCATCATTACTACCATCAAGGGTTTTGATCTGTCATACATTGTTGTCCATGAGCAAAGGTCACTATCAAGGAAGAAGCCCTTATTTTTGTATTTACATCAAGGTTATAGTCATTGTTGGCAAACATAAATCATTCAAGCATAGGGTTATAGAACACTGCTAGGAAGGATATACTGTCGTTGCAGAGGATAATTTCAAGTCACAATAGAGTTATCACAATAATTAACTACTGTACAGATACCACATTATACCATACATAATATTGTGTATTGATGCCAACAAGGTCACAGGGGAACAATGAAATGATGCCACACATAACACTGTGTATCGATGCCAACAAGATCGTAGAGGAACAATGAATTGATTCCATACATAATATTGTGATGCGAATTATATCCATTACAAAGATGCAAGACCATTGCTCTTCGCAAAGATGTGAGATTGTGTCCAATGAAGAAATGTGAGACAGAGATGTGAGACTGTCATACCAATGCGAGATCATAAAACAGAGATGCGAAACCAAATCCATGTGAGACTATAGACCTGTAGCAGAGCATAGTAAAGTCCTGTAGAGTATGCAAGATAGTAAAGTCCTGTAGCATATGCAAGATCGTCATGAGCGAGAGATTGATTTTGTCACTCAAACAAGAGAAGTCCTATAACATAAGAGTATAGACTATAGCGAGAGTAGTATAGTCCAAGAGCAATAGTCTTGCGAGAACAAGCGAGCATAAAAGTATAGTTCTAAGAGAGAGAACAGACTTGTGAGAGTATAGTCCTGTAATGCGAAGTCCTGTAACCAATGTGAAGGGAGAGTCATCTTGTAAAGCAAAGTGTATTTTTGAACCATAACCCTTGCGAGAATCCATAGAGAGAGAAACCTTTGAAAATCTTAGTGCCATCCGAGCTACTTTTGGAGATCACCCCAATGGGGTATTTATACTTGTTTGCCAATCTGAATAGGTGTCTCTTTGGGGTCAGGTCGCCTTCTACAAATTTCAAATTTTCAAATTAATATTTTTCCCTCCAATAGATTGAAGCCGACTTGTGATTGTTGCCACACAATCTAGCAGGGGTCATAGGAGGGGTACCTAAGGGACAACTACTAGAACAAATGACAACAATGGGACAAAGACCCATTGTCACCTCAGTCAACGTCCCGATATTAGAGGAAATCACTAAGATGATAGGATCAAAGGCTAGGTATGGTGTGATTTCCAAGGCCCATTCAAAGGAGAGGCTCAGATAATGGTTAGGTTACTTCAAAGGCAAGATAATGGCTCTCCAAGAAAGGCTTAAGAGGAGGCCTAGACCTAAGAGGAAGGATACTAAATACAAAGGATACACCTAAATCAAGGCTTCCTAACGAAATAAAAGGACCTCTCTCAAGGTTTTGTGAGATGTGATCATATAAAGATTTGGGACCACAAGAGAAACCTAGGGGAATCCAAGCAAGGCCTAGGGTTTGCAGAGTCAAGAGAGGAATAAGATGCCTTAGGTCAAGCAAGAATAAGATAGGTTAAGGAATAGTTAACTTCCATCGAGTTCTCGAGAATGAATGACCTATGAAAATGCCGCTAAGCAAAGAAGGTGAAGGATAGAAACAGTTTAGGAGCTAGGGCTTGAGATTTCTCTCAAACTGGCCACGGGAATTGCTTGAAACTTTGAGGGTAGCTAGAGAAAAGGACAGCGCAGTAGTATACCAAATCGCACCCCAAGGAGATGTCTCTAATGCAATTTGCACTAGGCCCTAGTTGGCATTCTAGGATTAGGGAAGAAAAATAGGAAAAGGGAGGAAAAATGAGTCTTAGGGTTGATCAACTAGGATTAAAACCAGTGCCTAGCCAATTGGGAGAAATGAAGTCAAGATTAGCTTTGATGAAGGAATTTCCTTCTATCAAGGAGTCTTAAGTGACTTTCGCTAACCCTAATGAGGCAGCTACCCAGCAACAAAGGAATTTATACTTCACTTGGCAAGAACTAATGGAGTTTCGAGGATGAAAGATAATCAAGCCTCTAGGAACATTCATTCGCATTTGTCTAACATGTAATGCATGTAATACTTGATAATCCCAGTGCTTTTATGAATTAGCATTTATTTAGGGCACATACAAGATAATGACAGGATATTCCATACACTAATCATACAATAAATAAATAAATAGCATCAAATATCACTTACAAAACAAATCGAATATATCCATCCATTATAGTTGCAATTAGAAGCACCAAGACAAGAATAGTGAAAATCCAAACATCAAAATGCATCAACAACTTCCAATTTTGTCCATCAATTGTAGGTCTGAATACTTTTTACAAGAGAAATCCCAATCCAAACGATGATGATTTACAAATGAGGCTCTACTTGTATTTATATGAGCCTTTAGGAGTTCAATTTAGTCTAACTAGCGTAATAAGCCCCTAAAAATGACTTTAATGTGCAAAGTAACAACCCTATTGATGAAAAGCCCACCAAGTAGCTCAAATGTATACAACAAGCTTTCCTAATGAGGCCGAAATGGTAAAATAATGGCGCAAAGGGTCGTTGGAAGGCCAAGGTAAGTCCTCCATGTGCCATGATGAAGAGGAGGGCTCCCAAAATGATAACCAAGGGGGTGGCCCCTTGGTTTCCAAGCAAAATATATATGGTATTCCCAAGTGGCTGAGGGGCACAATGAATGTTCTCATGGGTCTCCAACTGGATCAAGCATGTCGATGCTCCATCAATAAGGGATAGAATGATGACACAAACCCTCCCATGTCTCTTTGGATGAGACAAAACCCTATTTTGGCTATGGATCAGCTGCCAAGTGTCAAGTACAAGGGTGTGGTCCGTTGGGCAACGTGGTCCAAGTGCATCATCATCTTTGTTTGGTTAGGGCACGAACAAGTAATATGTGGTGTTGAAGTAGCCCATGGTGTGGCAATCAATGCTCTATTGTCGAGGAGACCCATGACTCTCAACGCTCACCCTACAAATGCCATTATGACCCTCTGGAGGGCTTGGATCCTGTATAGGGAGGCTAATCCCAAGATGAAGACCCACCTACAATCCTGTATAAGATCCAATGTGTCTCCTCACCTTCTAATACAACAATTCATTAAAGAAATTCAGTAAATAAGCTTGCAAATCAAGGGCAAAAGTGGACACTTCATAGTGGCATGCCCTTCCAAATGGGCTTTAGAATGTACAAGTGTTTCCTTGCTCAACAAGAGAGGTTAATAGAGGACCCTATTAGTTGGTTTCAACCTCTAAGAGAGTGACAGGTCCATGGTACATCCATCAAATGGTAGGTGTCATGTGAAATAGTGTTGGAATGGAATGGGGCAATAGGGAGGCTCCAAGCCACATGCCATGGTACAAGGGTAGCTATAATGAAGGAAACCCACACATGGGTGTATGAATGTAGGAAGGAGAAATCATGATGCATGAGTTACCCCAGCCTTTGTTTTTCCACCCTTCTTCATATGTCTTTGCCTTTTATTGATTTTTTTTTCTTTTAACTACTCGAGGCTCCAAGGGATGAAAGCATGATGTGTAAGATAAAGCAGTGATTACCCCCTTAAGGTTGGGAAATTCATCACCCACCAAGGGTTGGGACAATCATGGTTTCCTTAATGATGCAGGGGGCACACATATGGGCCCTAGGAACCAGAGTGATGGCCATCATGATAGGGGGTAGAGCTCATGCTTGGCTTTTACTCACATGCTAAATTCTTATGTCCTGACCATCTTTTGCATTTTATGGCACATTTCCTATTGTAAGTGCCCAAATTATGCTTTTCGCTTTTTTTTAGTTGCATCAACCTCTGGGACATCGTTTTAGGCTCAACCTAAAGTGTGGACAAGGGGAGGGGGAAGCTAACTCCTTGTGGTCCTAATGAACAAACGTGGACCCAAATAGGAAAAGTGTGAAAAGGGATCATAATGAGTGGAAGGGAGTGATATAAATGGTGTCAAGAAGCGGGACCATGCAACCAAAATCAGGGTCTTCCGTGTAGTGCCATTGCTAAAGTTAGTAACCAGTAGAGGAGATCCCACAGGACTAGGATACAAGATTAACCACCACGTTGAAACAGTGGAACAGGAGTACAAACCAAGCCCATTCTTTCCGTTGAATCCCCCCACTAATGCATGTCCAAAGGTGTCCAAGAAAAGCAAGCAAATATACCCAACTACATAATGAAAGCCATACCTTCGAGGTTGGAAGGCCCACCTTCAAACATAAAATCATAACAGATGGGCGAGAGCACATAATAGCCGGCTCAGGTCGCAGAGAATGGTGGCACATTGAGCTAGCTAGTGGCTACAAGGGATTGTTGGTTGCCGACTGAAGACATCTAGGAGAAAAATTCTCCTATAGGAGTTACCATTGGTGGTGGGTACCAATGACCATAATAAAACTCTTTTTATTTAATCACTTGAAATTATATTTCATAATTAAATGTGGGCTAGGGAATTTCTCCCTAGCTACCAAAATCGACACTCCCTCTCAACTAGGTAGGAATTTCCATCTGCATAAATGGTCTCATCTCATCTCAAATCTACTCGACTCCCTCTCGGAACAATCTCATTTTTTATGATATAACTCAATATAATAAGGCTCGCAGCTGCATCATCACTACCTCTTATCTCATCATATAGAAGAAGAATAGTCCATAATCAATGGTAGGGGGGATTGGTCCTCCAAACCCTACTAGTCTGCAGGTCAAGACCCATGACCTTAATCTTCGTTATATCAACAAAATATCCATCTCATCACATCTCGCCTTAACTTTTTTCCTTTGATCATCAGTTGAACAACGATGTTTATATCTACAGAAGAAGAATCACCATAGGGGAGTTATGGCTACCACCCTATATCAAAGGACAATAGGTGAGATTTACCACAAAGGAAAGGATCACACTCTATCCTATTGACCTGTGACAATAGGCGAGATTGACTTAAGGATCACACTTTGTCCTATTGTCAGTTGATCCTCCATCTAGATCCTCAAGAGTTAAGTGGTAGAACACCTGCATCCCAAGACTTGAGCAAGATCAACTTACCTGGTCGGGTAAGGATCGCACCCTGTCTCAAATCACCTCAACCCATTGGCTAGATGGGGAGGTCCAATCCCAACAAGCCCAGCTTGTGGGTAGGATGCCAACTAGGGTATACTCTGTCAAAGCGACAATAAGCGAGATCGACTTACCACAGAGGTGAGGATCACACCCTATCCTATTGTCTAGAGTTCCCTCAACCCTAGGAGCCCTTACTGCTCCATTCTTCGCCCTAGGAGCTCAACAAGAGGGAAGAGCACACTCAGTGTTCTCGATCAACCAGAGACCTGTTCCTCTCATCAATGCCTTCACTATGCTTACAGTTGTTAGTCCTAACCATAGTGCATGGCACCTAGAGAATATCGAGTCAACCACAAGCTTAGATGTTGCAACTCAAGAATCCAACTGCCTGCCTATTCATCAATCAAAAAATGTAATGGAGTCCCACAGCCCCTTTCTGCACCATATCCAGATATAGTGATATATGATCTTAATGAACCTATCATGAAACACAGGATTCGTTGCATGTCAAATCCCACAATATGTCATAGTATATCACGTTGGAAAATGTAATTATGCTCCGTCTTCATAATTAATATTGCATATATTGTAAACGAAAAAGAAAGAAAAACATATATATTTTGAAAAGCATGGGTTTCAAGCTCTATATTTTTTGTGTCAACTAGGTCAAGCATGTTCTTCATGCTCTAGGGTTTATTGAGTCAACATGATCCTTGTCATATGTATAAGACCCTTATGGGCACATTGTATCAAGAAAGAAACATTAAAATCAACCTAGAAGAGGCCCATTCGACCATGCAAGAAGGATATATATTGAAGGACTATTCAACCTCTTTGGCATCCATCAATCAATAAAGTTCGATCTGCACTCCAAAAGGAAGAGAATCAAGAGCAAAAACAAGGAGAGAGAAGAAGAATCCAAGTGAGAAAGAAGAAACCCTAATTTTGACCTAATCAAGCTCACACGAGCAAAAATTTCTTGGGCTCTGTGCGAATTGAAAGGCCGAAAATTGCAGGGCGAATTGCAGACCTGAAGCTGGAAGCCGAAATCTTTGTTAAGTTGCAGAAAGACTCTCTGACTCTTGTTTACTGTGATTCTTTAAAGGAAGTCGTTGACTCATCAAAAGGGAAGACTTTGATTCTTCAAGAAAGGGAAGAATTTGACTCTTTGAAGGAAGACTTTTTACTCTTGAAGGAAGCATCTTTGAAGGAAGACTTTGACTCTATAAAAGATACATCTTAAAGAATACTCTAACTCCTTGAAGAAAGAACATTGACTCCTTTAAAGGAAGACATTTTGGAGGGTTGACTTGGTGTGTGATGGAAATCCTGGTCAAGTGTTGGTTGTCTCATTTTGATTTTGTTCTATAATAAAAGAAGAGTTTGATTGGGTTTTTCCCCTAGAAGAGGGGTTTTGCCCTGACTGAGAGCCTATATACGATGTTCTATTGTTCTTGTGATCTTCATGTTCGTTTCGATTTGATAGTTGCTTGACGAAGAGAAGATAAAAAGAAGACAACATAAAATTAAAGTTATCACAAGCTATTATCAAAGTAGGAAAATATTTTACTGCCTTTTGATTTTCTAACATGTCATAGTCGTGCCCAACATATGTGCAAACAACTCTCAAAGAGCTTTCTCAATCATACTGACTTGCAAGTAGTCATCAATACATATTGCCACTCAAAGCAACAAATTTCAATATCTATCTCACCAAGAAATCATGGCAGACCTAAGATAGCACTCAGATGTGCTCAATATCATCAACATATCCATATAGTCTCAAGTATCCAGCAGTGGGTCTCAAACCATAAATTACCTACATATACAACATACTAGAATGCAAATCAAGAATTCATCTAACTGTCAACTCATCGTGGCAATTCATCAATATTGCATTTGAAGAGGAGGCTCTCTCAACTGCTTCAGTGTATACTTATTATGCCAAGTCTTTGCCAACAAGCTTCCCTTGACAAGGAAACCCTCATCTTCCTTTTGTTACACTTTTGATCTCAAGAAGTGGAATCATCTTGGGTGCAAGGGTCAACTCCCTCTGGTGCTGAATGTTGAGATGATCTTGATTCTGTCAGAAATCAATGGTTAGCTTATTAAATCAAATATCAAAGACATACCTTCAATCATGAAGAGAGATCAGAAGTCGCATCATTTTAAGCATGCAAAGCCCAAGGGACTTGCTAGAGTCCATATGAAGTTTTCTTCATTATGCAATCATGGGTCTACTACTCATGCCACTCGTGGTGCTGAGATAATTGTAAATATGCTTCTTTCTTAAATACATCAGAGAGGAAGCTCATTTCACATATATCTGATAATAATGTGTTTGTCAACAAATGTTAGGATCTCATCATAGCCTTCTTTTTCAAAGAGCATATTTCTTATCATAGAATGAATTATATCACGGAAGCATCAGACACTGCTACATCTTAGTCATTTAAATTTTAGAATAGTCCTTGGATGAAGGACATATCAATCTTATGTTGTATTCCATCTACTCTCTCTGAATAGGAAGCCTCTTCATTCAAATAGTGGAACTACAATCCTTCCTCTGAGATCTTGAGCTCTTGTCCATTTCATAAGTCATGGGATGGCTCCACATCTTTCACAATCTCAATATACATTCATCAGATATACCTGTGATCCTAGAACAAGAGAAAGAGCGATAATGGCAAAGGGAATAATCATAATGAAAGTATACTTGGTGGTGAAGCGGGACTATCATCCTTCTCTAGATGTGAGAGTGCCTCTTGCATTATCCTGCACCAACTCTCCCTGAAGTTTCCTACATCAACTTCCTCTAGAAGCTTGCTCTTCCTGCACTACTTTGCATCTTAATGATCCTCAAGATGGATCACATCCTCATCCAAGAAGTTAGTGAAACAACTAAAATACTCATGCAAGCAGAATCACCAATAATCGAAAAGAATAAATTAACAAGAATAATGACACAAAGAGATGATGTAAGTTTAGAAAGTACTTAACTTTAACATGGATTGTAGGGGGCTCTTAGCTCCCTCTGAGTGTTAACTCTTCTTGCAATGCTTCCACATTATGATGATATTTGAGAAGGATCAACTTTCCTCATTTAAGAAGTTAGTGAAAGAAGCATTCAAAATATTCATGCAAGAAGAATATACAAAAGTCCAAAAATGACAAATTTAAACAATAGCAGAATATCATAAACCTTGAATATACTTATCCTTAACAAGGATTGTAGGAAGCTATTTGCTCCATCTTGATCTGGCTTCCATGAGTCTCCACTATCCATCAACCATATGCCATCGGCAAAAGAAATGTATCCTCTTAAGCAACACCTATATCTTTTATCTTCTTTCATCGGTAGCCAAGACCATTCATCAATGACCTTTGAATCTGCACCATACCTTTTTCTAGGGTTTTCTGAATTTATCATGGGCTACTTGAATAACTAAAAAGCTTATGAATCATACCAAGCTCCTTTTTATATCAAGGCCACTCCTAGGATTTCTTCCAAACCCTAGCTTCGATTTAAAAGATCATGACTTAGGGTTTCTTCTAAATCATATCATATCAACGAGTTTCACTTTAGGGTTTCATTATTGTAGATGTGTGCCATATCCAAAGCTTCTTTGAGGGTTTTCTCACAAACCCTAACGTCCATTGAAAGAACAAAAAGATTTCCCTAGGGTTTTCTTCAAACCCTAGCATTGTTTTAGGTTTGTGCCATCTTTCACTCTCCACGATACATTAGTGTCTTCACAGGAGGTGATCTTCAATGACTTTTCTTCAACCCAATTTTGATTCCATGTAAATTTTCCTTAAGTCTAGATTGTTCTTTGTTGTAGATAATTGCATTTTAAACTTTTCATCATTTAGATATCACATTCACCCCATAACATCTTAATATCATTAGCAATTATGTAGAAAGAAGAATAACATCAATATTTGCAGCGGAACATATAGGAACAACAAAAGAAAAGCATGCACAACAAAGGGACACCGAAATTTTGGTCGGAGACCAGGGCAAACCCCCACAAGGGGGGAACCCATCCAAATTCTTCTTTTATTAGATATTCATCAATTATTCAACAGATATACAAAGTACAACTATAGTGAGATTCATCATTACATCAGGCCACCTAAGGCCTACTCAGATCAGTTCACAACTTCGTTTGTGAATTGACATTCAATAATCTGCGAAGGTTGTTGCCAAATCACACCACCATATATGACACCCATTCTTCATCATTACTGCCATCAAGGGTTTTGATCTGTCATACATTTTTGTCCATGAGCAAAGGTCACTATCAAGGAAAAAGCCCTTATTTTTGTATTTACATCAAGGTTATAGTCACTGTTGACAACCATAAATCATTCAAGCATAGGGTTATAGAACACTGCTAAGAAGAATGTACTATTGTTGCAGAGGATAATATAAAGTCACAATAGAGCTATCACAATAATAAACTACTGTAGAGAATCGAGATACCACACTATACCATACATAATAGTGTGCATTGATGCCAACAAGATCACATAGGAACAATGAATTGATGCCATACATAACATTGTGTATCGATACCAACAAGATCACAAAGGAACAATAAATTGATGTCATACATAATATTGTGATGCGAATTATATCCATTACAAAGATGCAAGACCATTGCTCTTTGCAAAGATGCGAGATTGTGTCCAATGCAGAGATGCGAGACCAGATATAGAACAGAGGTACGAGATTGTCATACCAATGCGAGATCATAAAACAGAGATGTGAAACCAAATCCATGCAAAACTATAGACCTGTAGCAGAGCATAGTAAAGTCTCATAGAATATGCAAGATAGTAAAGTCCTATAGCGTATGCAAGATAGTCATGAGCGCGAGATTGATTCTGTCACTCAAACAAGAGAAGTCCTGTAACATAAGAGTATAGACTGTAGCAAGAGTAGTATAGTCCAAGAGCAACAGTCTTGCGAGAACAAGAGAACATAAAAGTATAGTTCTAAGCGAGAGAATAGACTTGTGAGAGTATAGTCCTGTAATCAATGCGAAGGGAGAGAGTCATCCTAAGGTAGAGCGAAGTGTATTTCTGAACCATAACCCTTGCGAGAATCCACAGAGAGAGAAACCTTCGAAAATCTCAGTGCCACCTGAATTGCTTTTGGAGATCACCCCAATGGGATATTTATACTTGTTTGCCAACATGAATAGGAGTCTCTTTGGGGTTAGGCCGACTTATACAAATTTCAAATTTTCAAATTAATATTTTTCCCTCTAATAGATTGATGCCAACTTGATGACCATAACAAAATTCTTTTTATTTAATTACTTGAGTGTGGGCTAGGAAATTTCACCCTAGTTGCCAAAATTAACAGGTTCTAAGTTTTAATAATGAAGAGTTGATTTGTTGGGCAAAAATTTGAGTGTTTTCATGTGATTGTGATTGTTATTTGCTTCCACTAAATATTTTTGCTAAGAACCTAGTTGTGCATTTATTCAGTTATTTATTGCTTGGAATTAAATGCCAGTGCGCTAGGTTTAAGGAAAACTAACAAATTTCAAGGATGGGAGCCCTGAAGGAAAAATGTTTGGCTCCTTTTTTTAGGAGGCTATTATAGGTGTATTTATGGGTTTTGGGTGGTTTCAGCCCATGGGTATTATGCCTAGCATAATCTAATACCACTTGATGGATTAGGTGCAGCTTTGTTTTGTTGGTTTTCCCAGTTAAGGTTTTCTAGGGTGGATCTTTGTATAAACCTAAGCTTTGGGGGAGCACCTGCCCCCCACTTCGATCCCAAAGTACCTTCAAAAGTGCGCTTCTACATCACTCCCTCCTGAAAGCATTTTTCAAGAGTGTGCACCCTGAATTTTTGAGGCACTTCTTGTACTTGTGGGAAGCATCAAGAAGCACTCCCATTATGATAATATAATACTCTTAAAGATGTCAGGAAGCTTGAAGGGTTCCAACCTCATCAGACCTCGTGGTAAAGATAATGGACTTTCACATCCCATCCAAAATTTAGCAAACTTAGCAGTTTTCAAGACTCCAAGTAGAACTACACCAAACAAAACAAAAGTCCACTAGACCATGAAAAAGGCACCTAATGTCATGACGCTCTTCTTCCACATGCCACCTACTTAAAATAGTTGTGAACTTCACAAATATAGGAACTAAGGAAAAGCGAAGTTCACCACCATAACCTAATAGGGACAGAACATGATAGCTCACATGAATGCCCACCTAACACAATAACTATTGTGGCTGTAAAATCTTGCACCTTGCTACAAAGCAAGGTCAGGTTAAAGTCGATGTAACCCCTTCCATTGCTTGAGAATAATCTAGGGGGATAGGAAGGAGTGCTACAAAGTATACCATTAAAAGTTAAAACATTGAAATAACTTATTTAGCAACTATCAACATGACCAAATAGTATTTTTTACAAAATAGACGATTTGTACACTCATGTAGGAACACTAAAAAGCAATGTTGTGATAATCGCAATCGGGATTAAATCGGCGATGGTCCGAAAAAAGAAAAAAATCGTAAAAATTAGGATAAAATCAGTAAAAATCGGCAAAAAAAAATAATATAAAAGAAAATATAAAAATTATGATTTTTTGGGGAAAAATCGATATGTTTTCAAAGTGAAAAAATCATTGATTTAATTGGCTGATTTAATCGTTTCAAGGAAAAAATCGTGATTTTCGCAACACTACTGAAAAGCAAGCAATGTTGTGATAATTGCAATCGGGATTAAATCAGCGAGGGTCCAAAGGTTGAAAAAAAACTTTAAAATCAGCATAAAATCAGTAAAAATCGGCAAAATTAAAAAAGAAATACAAAAATTACAATTTTTTGAGAAAAAATTGCGATTTTCATAACATTGTAAAGTTCAAATTCATAATACTAAATTATAATCTATCATCTATAGACTATGACAAAGTAAGTTGTGAACTGTAAATCCATCTACTAATCTCTCCTCCTTAAATCAACAGGACTGTTGTGTGGGCCTCCATATGGTGGTAGTAAAGTAGATGGTGGTAGTGGAGCTAAAGATGAAGCCCCTATTGTTGTTTCTTAAGTCTTGCACATGGGGACTATTACCCACCAAAATAGGTAACCCTATAGGAGAAAACATTTCTCCTACATTGGATAGCCAACAAGCCAACAACCCCTGACGTTCACTTATTGATGATGATATGCCATGTGCCTCTGCCATCTACATCAACGACATACCTCTCGCCACCCAGCATTTCCACTTGGATGAAGGTAGGCTTCTGTTCAAAAGGTACTTTGGTCATTTTGCAATCAAGTGCTTATACTTGTTTGTTAAGAGCAATTAGTATGCATACAAGGGTGATCTGGAAGATTGACCGATCTTGATTGTATATATGTTCTCTCACCTTACCAAGGGGGTTTATATTTAGCCCTAGTCCAGTGGGACCTCCCTTAAGGCCTTAGGGTTATAGGAGGTGCACTACTTGAAAAATCTGAATTGAGATAGCATGTTCATTTTCCCTACAACATACTTAACACTCTCCATGCCACATTACAAGCCCCTTATACCACCTCCATTCTTCGGGTCTAACTTGTCATTGGTTCATTGGGATCTGGCACCCTCTTGTCCACACACTCTCCATGCCACATTACAAGCTCCTTATACCACCTCCATTCTTCGGGTCTAACTTGTCGTTGGTTCATTGGGATCTGGCACCCTCTTGTCCACACACTCTCCATGCCACATTACAAGCCCTTATACCACCTCCATTCTTCGGGTCTAACTTGTCATTGGTTCATTGGGATCTGGCACCCTCTTGAGTCTTGACCACACTCCTTAAGTAGGGTCAGGAAACAATGCCTTGGAGGTTGATGCAACTAAAAGAATGGAAAAGAATAATATGGCCACAATGAAAGAAAAAGAAGAAAATGAAAATGCAAAAGATGGTTGCACGTGGAAAAAATCCTAGCATGAGCTCTACCCTCCTCATTTGGCCATTCCCTGATTTTTTAGCATATGATGCTCCATTACATCAAAGGAACCCTTACATGTCCCAACCCTAATGAGCGATGAATTTTCTCATCTTAAAGGGTGCTATTAAATGCTACATCATAAAGAACAAGCTCTAATTGTTGAGATATGCACCGTAATACAAAGCATTATCAAGAAAAAGTAAACGATGCACTAGAGGGATGGAAAAAGTAGGGTAAGCAGGGTAACTCATCTCTCCACGATTGCCCCCTCCCTCCATTAGACCCAGCATGCTCCCAAGTTGGCCTTGACACAACTTGATGGGCAAGAGTTGATTTAAAGCCCATATGAGGATGGTCTCACACTGAGAAACTAGGGAGGGCTTGTTGCACCAGAGAAAGCCTTAACGCTAGAGAGAAGGCCCTATTCGATAGATGAAGACTCATGGGACCACATTATGCCACCCTGGCTAGATATTGGGACCCCACAAGAGATATTGAGGTAAATTTGAGGACCAACCCTCAATTTTTGGATCTTAGAGGCATTTGTATCTTCTTAGACACCTCATCATCCTTGGACATGGCATTTGGAGCATTAAGTATGGATGACGTCAGTAATAAAGGAAGTTACGGCTCACACATGTGGGAAAATTAGGCTTATTTCATTGTGAGTTAATGGGTTGGCTTGTAACCCAAGTACATCTAATAATCGAACTTGTTTTTAGAGGCTTTGCTAGGCATAATTACTTGTCCTAATCCTCATATAAGTAGAGGATAGGTTCATTTCATTGTTCATCATCACTAGTGACATTTTCAGCCCTCTTAGAGAAACTCGGCCTAGCTGAATTATGCTCTTGTATCTTGTAGAGATGTGATCTATAGTGGATTTTGCTAATGGAGTTATTTCTTAGCTTTGGAGCTGTCATTTTCAAGCAATAAAGGACTTGTCCATGGTTTCTATTTTGTAAATGTTCCTTGTATTTGATAAATCTTTATTTTTTGTGGCTATTGTATGAAATGGTTGATTATCTAGCGTTTTTATGTGCAAATTTATCGTTGGAAATTATTCTATGGATTCTTGATAATAGTATTGCATGCATTACCCATATATAGAATGTGAATGACAATCACATGGGTAAGCCCTTAAACTAGCTCTCCCCATTGACTTTGCTCCTTCACAAAAGTGATAGCTAGGGTTTGAAACCTAAGGTTTCTTATTGTTACCTCCTCGTTGGTACCTAGCAGGGAATGAAGACTCCATGGCCTAATGGACAAGGCACCAATTAAATTTTTCAAGGTCAGAAGTCTAGCAGGGAAATCTTGCCCCTTCTTCTCTCCCTTTTCTTCTCATTCTTCTATCTTCTTTCTCTATGCAAATTCTGTACCCCCATGGGGAGTTGTGAACAATATCACTAGCATAATAAACTTATCTAATAGACTTAGATCCTTGGGACCTGGTTACTAAGGAAGTCACTCTAGAGTGTTTTTTTACTTAATTAGTTTTGCTTTTCAACAATAAATAATTAATTGAGCTTTTTCACTCACAACCTCCAAAGTTGGAGTGTCTTAATGTATATTACCATGTTAGGCATTATGTTAAGTCTCATGGAATTGCATTGGGTTCTAGTAGGACTTTTTAATAATTAAAATTTGCCTCAAAACAAGATTTTTTTAATTAATTTTTTTGTAACAAATAAAAAAGTGGCACTAGGAAAACTTGTATGGCATGTGAGTACTCAATTTTCATGCTCAAAGTACCAACATTATCCTAGCACCCTCTTTGGGGTGGAAAACATTAAACTTTCCTCATGAAAAATCCCTTTTACTCATATAAGTGAGAAAAAGATAAGAAAAATCATAATGAAATAAACTAGTAACATGTGGAGAACATGCTTTTAGTCAACTGAGTGTCACAACCACTTCAGTGTAGTGACTAAGCACTTCAGGCTGAGTTAAGCCACAAATGGAGGTCAAATTGAAGGCCTACATGTTAGATGATCCAAATATACAGCCTTATCATAGGTTATAAAATTAGAATAAAATAATTATTAATTTAAGATATTAAATTAATAATTATTATTCTAGAATGTTTAATTATTTAGAATTAGTATATTGTTGTAACAAGATATGACTCTCCAAAAGTGTTGTATCTTAGGCTCTATTTTAGGAGATTTGTTAGCTAGTTGTTTTGAATACCATTTATTGTAAATGGACACTTGTTATTTAATAAATGATCCATAATTAGAGGTAGTTAGGACATGGAGCTTATAAATA
>APFE031512699.1:15748-33699 GCA_000404065.3 Pinus taeda
AAGGTTTGATGAATTCCATTTTCAAACCCTTCCTTAGAAAATTTGTGTTAACATTTTTTGATGATATACTAATCTACAGCAAGTCTTGAAAGGATCATGTTCAACATGTTGACAGGGTGCTACAACTATTGGAGGAGAAACAATTATATGCAAAAAGATCCAAATGTTTCTTTGAAGTACAAGAGGTGAAATATCTAGGTCATATTGTATCTCATGAAGGAGTTAAGGTAGACCCTAGCAAAATTAAAGCCATTAAGGAATGGCAAAGCCCCACATCCATAAAGCATCTGCGAGGATTTCTTAGGTCAACAGGGTATTATTGCAAGGTTGTTAAGAATTATGGGAGAATAGCAGCACCTCTAACAACATTATTGAAGAAAGATGCATTTTCATGGACTCGAGAAGCAACAAAGGCCTTTGTACATCTTAAAGAGGTAATGTGCCAAGCACCGGTCTTAGCTACACCAAACTTCACAAAAACCTTTATTGTGGAATGTGATGCTTCAAGAAATGGGATTGGTGTTGTTTTAATGCAAGATGAAAGACCCATTTCTTTTGAAAGTCATCCAATCAAGGGAAAGTTTTTTCACAAAGATATTTATGAGAAGGAAATGTTGGCAATACTACATGCACTTAAGAAATGGCGACCCTACCTAATGGGAAGACACTTCAAGGTAAAAATGGATCATGACAGCCTTAAATACTTTTTAGAAGAAAGATTATCCTCTGAAGAGCAACAAAATTGGGTCACAAAGATGTTGGGTTTTGACTTTGAAATCATCTACAAAAAAGGAAGAAAAATGTGGTGGCAGATCCACTCTCAAGAAAGGATGAGGATGTGGAAGCATTTTTGTGGGCCATTTCTATTATCCAACCAGATTGGATAAAATAAGAAAGGGAGGAATGGAAGAATGATGAAGAAGTGTGCCCACTTATTCGAAAGTTATAACAAGATTCCAGTACATCTAATACATTTACCTAGCAAAATGATTTGTTATGATACGAAGATCGCTTATTCCTCTGTAAGAATTCCCAACTCAAACAAAAGATTCTTATGGAATTGCACATTTCTCCCTTAGGAGGGCACTCATGATTTTTAAAAACTTATCATAGGGTTAAGAAGGATTTTTTTTGGGATGGCCTTAAATCAGATATTTAAAAGTTTGTGGCAGAATGTTTGTTTTGCCAACAAAATAAAGTTGAAACAATTAAGACACCGGGTCTATTACAACCTTAATCCATTCCAAGCCAACGTTGGGAGGAGGTTTCAATGGATTTTATCACAGGTTTACCCAAGTCTGAGGGAAAGAGTGTCATCATGGTGGTAGTCGACAGACTTACCAAGTATGCACACTTTTGTGCATTATCACATCCATTTAAAGCCAGTACAGTTTCTAGTGCATTTATGGAAACAATTCAAAAGCTACATGGAAACCCAAAGATTATTGTAAGTGACAGAGATCCCATTTTCACTGGAAATTTTTGGACAGAATTATTTTCTTGTCTTGGTACTCAGTTAGCTCATAGCTCATCTTATCATCCTCAATCTGATGGCAAAACTGAGATAGTAAAAAAACGTTTGGAAGGATATCTTCGTTGCTTTGTATCTGATAAACAAACACAATGGGTCAAATGGTTGCCTTTGGCTGAATGGTGGTATAACACTTCATTCCATACAACAACAAAAATGAACCAATTTATGGCACTTTATGGATATCAGCCACCATCCATCACATCATATTTAAGAGAAAATTATAAGGTTCAAGCAGTGGAATGTCACATCGAGCATCAACAACAAGTCCTCCAACTCTTAAAGGATAACCTCGTCTTGGTGCAGAATAGAATGAAACAACAGGAAAACCAACATTGCAGTGAAACAAGTTTTGATGTAGGTGATTTGGTATTCCTACGGCTACAAACATATAAAAAAATGTCCCTCAAGCAAGCTAAGAAGGATAATAAATTATCACCAAAGTATTATGGTTCATACAAGGTGTTGCAAAAGAATGGTACTATGGCATACAAATTGGAGCTCCCTGCAGCTTCTCGAGTGCACCCAGTTTTCTGTGTTTCATGTTTAAAAAAGGTTATAGGCAACAAGCTCCCAGTTTAAACAATATATCTAGAACTTGACGAGGGAGGAAAAATTATATTGGAACTGGAAGCAGTCACAGAAACAAGAACTCGAGAGCTACGAAATCGATCAATTTCGGAGTATCTCATCAAGTGGAAGAACTTATTCACTGAAGATTCCACATGGGAGGATGAGAATTTTATACAGAAGCATCCAGAACTACTCAAGCGTTGAGAACAACACTTTTTTGAAGGAGAGGGGCATGTTAGGTCCCTACAATATTAGTGATTACCCCATTACTATTGTAGTTGTATCCCTTATTAATATTTTTGTGCCCCTATTGTCCCCATATTGTTATTTTTGTGGCTTTATATTATTATTGTTAGGTCGGCTGGGTTAATATTATGAGCTCCTTAGACTCCTATATATAGAAAGGAGGTTTTTTCATTTGAATCATCAAGGAATCATTCATTTGTGTAATGTAAAGGAGGTTTCCCCCTCGAAGAGGTTGAATTCTAAGGTGTTGATCTATCTTTTCTATCTTTTTGTGAGTTGGTTTCATAATAGATAATAGTTACAGGTTGATGACAAGTGACTTGAATATCTTGCAACCTTTGGATCATCAATAGAAGTTGAGTACAACAAGATGCAACAACAACATATTCTACCTCAGTAGTAGATAAAGCGATAGAAATTTGTTTCTTACGGAACCATGAAACCAAGAAGGGTCCCAAATAAAATGCTCATCCACTGGTACTCTTGCAATCATCAATATTACTTGCCCAATCTACATCTATGTAAGCATGAAGTGTAAAGTATGTTTTTTTGGGATACCATAGACCAAAACCTTGAGTTCCTTGTAGATACTTGAATATTCTCTTAACTGCTTGGAGGTGGGTTTCCTTCGGAATTTCTTGAAATTGTACAACAATTCCAACTGCATTCATAATATCTGGTGTTGTAGCTATAAGGTAGAGGAAGCTTCCAATAAGATATCTCTATTTTGGTTGATTGAGTGAAGGAGAATAATCATTTTGACTAAGATTGAATCTTATTACCATTGGTGTGCATACAAGCTCGCAGTATTCCATTCCATATTTTTTCAAAATCTATTTGAAGTACTTGGTTTGAGAAAGAAATATACCATTCTTAGTTTGTTGAACTTGAAGACCAAGGAAGTGTGTTAGTTCACCAAGTAGAGACATTTAAATTCTTGTTGCATAACTGAAGAAAATACTTGACTCATATATTGTTCATTACTTCCAAATATGATTTCATCTACATAAACAACAATTATCAAAAGTTTGTATGTATCAAATTTGATATATAGGTTGTTATCTGTAGACCCCTTTATGAAGCCTTGTTGTTGAAGATACCTATCAAACAAGATTTTTATCATAAGGAGCTGGTTTTAACTCATATAGTGCCTTATTAAGTTTGCAAACAAGATTTTTAGCATTGCCAAGAATAAACCTTTCAGGTTTTTCAATATAAACTTCTTCTTCTAGATCCCCATTTAAAGATGCATATATAACATCCATTTGATATACCTTAAAGTTATGAAAGCTTTAAAATGCAAGAAACATTCTTATGGCTTCAAGTACAACTACAGGTGAAAATGTTTCTTCAAAGTTTATCCATTCCCGTCGAACATAGCTTTTGCATACAAGTCTTACCTTGTTTTGAATTACTTCTCCATTTTCATTTAGTTTGTTCTTGAACACCCATTTTTTCCCAATTAGATTTTTATCATGAGGCCTTGGTACTCATTCCCATGTATGGTTCTTTGGTATTGGATTAAGTTCTTCATGCATTTCCTTTACCCAACATTCATCGTTGCTTGCCTGATTTAGATTTTGAGGTTCAATTGTGGATATTAAGGCTAATTAACTAGAAATTCCAACAATAGTTCTTCTAGTTTGTATTCTTACTTCCTTTTCACCTAGAATTTGAGATTCAAGATTATTTTTCTGAAAAACCTTGAGGAGTCTTTTCTGATGTATCTGTATTTTCATTTCCTTTTTCTGATGCTTCTCTATTTCCTTCTCCTACAACCTTTTTACTTGTAGTAGGGAGAGGTTCACCATTTGATGGTGCTTCTCTTTTGGTACATGTGAATGTTTCATCAATCACAACATCTTTTCAATCAACAATCTTTTGAAGCCTTTTATTATAACATTTATATCCCTTATTTCTAGAAGAGTATCCAATAAGGATTCCTTCATCACCTCTAGATTCAAACTTTCCAATCTTATCATTGTTTTTATTTATGTAACATTTCCTTCCAAAAATTATAAAGTTTATATTAGTTGTAGACTTACCAAACATAGTTCATGTGGAGTTTTATCACTGTTTACTTGAACATGAGCTTTGTTAAGAATATCTTCAGTCGTATGTGCTGCTTCTCCCTATAAGGTTTGAGGTGTTCTTAACTCATCTATCATGGCACATGCCATTTTTTGGACTATTTTGTTCATTCTTTCTGCCACTCAATTTTGTTGGGGAGCCTTAGCTATGGAAAATTGTATTTTGATTTCGAGTTGTTCACAAATATTAAAAAACTCATTTGATATATACTCTCCTCCTCTATCATATCTAATACATTTTATTTTTAGATCTAACTCATTTTATACCAAAGATTTAAATACTTTAAATTTATCAAATGCCTCATATTTATGTTTTAGTAAGCCAATACAACACATTCTTGTAAAATCATAAATGAATAATATTAAGTATTTTTCACTGCAAAGAGACTTCTTTCTCATAGGACCACATAACTCAGTATGAATAAGTTCAAGTGGCTTACTTGAAGTACCCTTTTTAGCTTTAAAGTGAACTCTAGATTTCTTGCCAAATTAACAATGACTTGCAGTTGTTATTTTTAGGTGGAGAGATATTGGGAAAGCCACGAATGACTCCCATTCTGATTGATTTGTGCAATTGAGAAAAGATAAGGTGTCCCAACCTTTTGTGCCAAAGGCAAATTTCATCAGATTTTCTTAAATAACAATGCTCTTGGCCTCCTTCGAATACATAGACATTTCCGGGAGTTCTTGATACCTTTATTATGATCTTACCTATATCCATATTTGTTACTAGAAAATTCTTTGACTAACACTTAACAAATTATGTCTCAATCCATCAACAAATAAAACATTTCCAGCCTTGACCTTTTTCTTTGACAACACAGTTCCTTTCCCTTTGATAGCAATAGGTGAGTTATCACCAAAAGTTGCATTGTTTTCTTTCTTTATTTCATTAAAATAAATAAACTTATATTTTTCACCTGTCATATGCGTTGAACATCCATTGTCAATGTACCACAAATTTTCTTGATCTCCTACATACAAATCTAGACCACAATTTTCAGAGTCTATAATTTTCTTTTTCCATACCTTGGGTGGTATTGTCTTCTGTTCATGCTTGTAATATGGCCCCATTCTGTTTTTTCAATCAATTTATTTATGACCAAAGTTATGGAAAAGAGAACATTCAATTTCATCTTGAAGTGGTGAGAAAACATTATAGGAATATTTCTCTACCCCGATATCATGCTTCTCTAGTCATAATAGTTTTATAACAAACACATTGAACAACTTTGTGACAAGTGAAGCATTGGCCATTGAAGTAGGAATACCCGGGAGTATAATACCTTCTTGAGTAGCTTTCCCTTTCATTATGGTAAGGTTTCTTTGCATGAGAAGTATTTTATCCTTCATTATTTTGTTGAGAACTATAATTTAGATGTATGCTTCCTTTTACTACAATGATGTAGCTTCCTCTACCTATTTCAAAAAATTTCATAGTGTTTGATGTTTCACCGTTTGGACTGTATCAGAGACCTATATTCATTAGAGGAGAAAATTTCATTTCATGATTTCTTCTAAAGTCTCAAATCCTTTAGAAAATTTAAAATTTAGAGCCCTAGTTTTCTCAAGTTCCTTTCTAAGACCCACTATTTCACGTTCTAAATTTTCATAGTGCCTTTCCTTTTTTAGAACTTGTTTCTTCAAAACTTCTTCAGCTAATTTAGCTTCTTCTAGACATATTTTTAGTTGAGTATTTCTTCAAGAAGAGTATTTTCCTTATATATAAAAATTTCCTTTTCTTCTAGAGCATCCATACAAGCATCATCAAATTCACTTACACATTTTTATTCAAATTCCATAAGCAACTGATAATCTTGATTAGATTCAACATCCTCATTATTGGAATAATATTCACTATCTTCATGAGTATAAAAAAAATTCTTGCTATCAAAACTTATTTTAAATTTTCTTTTTGAAACATTGTTCCCTTTCTCATAATTTTCTTTATAAGTACATTTAGCAGCATAGTGAGCTACCCTTCCATAGGAAACAAAATTAAAAGCTTACCTCTAAACTTGCCAGTTCCTACCTGAAGTTTCTTCACAAATTTCACTTCTTCTTCATCTAAAATATAACATGTTTCCTTAAGCTCTTCCTTTTCTTTTTCTTTTTTTGTAGCTTTGAAAGATGCTTCTCCCATATTTGATGATCCCATTTCCTCATCTCAAAAGTTGTTAGGATCCCATGGGGTTGTTCAATAGTCAAAATCTTCAAATCCTACATTTATTCAATGGAAGAAACTTTGTAATCGAACTTTGGAGTTAGTGTCCTATAATTTTCTTAGCAACAATAAAACCTTTTATTTCATCACCAAGATTTTTCCTCGAGTTAACGATCTCATCTATGTTGAGAAATAGCAGCAAGAAAATCTAGTTTAATTTGTCCTTGAATTAAACTGTGAATAAAAATCGAATTATATTCTCATAGCACCTTGAAAATAGTTAAAAAATATTAATTGACTTAATTAGCTTAGGAATTTTGAGTTTTAAGTCTTTCTATAATCATGTATATATTCTCCCTAAATTTTAGTGGTCCAGGATGAATTTTTTTGAGTTGTAATTAGATAACTCAATTTGAGTGAGTTATAGAGATTTAAAATAGTCCTAATTGTTTATGGAAATAGTAGAGGTCTATTAGTGAGTTGGTGGATTGGTGTATCCTCAGTGCTACTCCAGCTAACTGAAGATTCCCTCATGAGAAACGCATGCATGTCAGTTCAGACAAATACCCAGTTGAGGCTAGAGCGCAGGGACAATGTACTATCAGTTGTAGACTAATCTGAGTTGTACATATCATGTGTGCAATCAGAAGAGGACCTAGATTTGGATTCAAAAGTAATGGAAGAAGGAAGTACCAATTAAATATGGATTATTCCTCTTAGGAATTGTGCAAGGAAATAGGGGTTGAACATGTAACAGAAATTGTGTAATTGTCGGTCAATGTGGGCTTATTAGGAAAATAGATGATCATACTTGTGTGGAATTATTATTGTGAGAACAAGCTTTGTATTATCACTCAGATTTATGATTAATACAATAGATAGTCATTTTTTTCAGCAATGACTTTCCCCAGAGCAAAAATTGTGTTATTTTTCTTTAATTATCTTCCTCTTATTGATTATTGTTTTTAGTGATCTATTGGTTTTCGTTGTTTGAAGAGTAGAGTAGATTTGTCTTGTGTTTTAGTACATTACATAACCTTTGAATCTACAAGAAAATATGCATGGTATCAGAGCCAAAGACAGTATACTAGAGGAGATTTCAATGTTTTTATTTTTGGGTTACAGGTGAAATTCGAATATGCAACACCTACTTCAGGATCGGTAGATTTCGTTCTATAGTTTGCGACTCGAGTATGCCTTGGAAGGAAACTCAAATTATATAGCCTAGAAGGACAAAATGGATGTTGGATTGGAGGATAATGCCTTCAAGGAACTCATTTATCATGACATTCCTAAGCCAGCAACAATGGATTCACAAAATATGGTCAAATGGAGGAAGTGTGTGGCAAAGGCGAGGCCGATAATCCTTGAGAGAGTTTGAGACCACATTGTCTTCAGACTCCATGGGAAGGAACCTTTGTATGCTATGTGGAAAGAATTGATGGACCTACTCTAGAACAACAGTGACCATAGGACTTTGGAATTGAAAGACAAAATTCAAAAAATCAAAATGGATAAAGGCAAGACCATTCCAAAATACTTGACCAAGTTCACTCATTGTCGTGATGAGCATGGAAGTGTTGGAATAACCATTGTCGAGGATGATATGGTGAGCCTAGCTCTCCTAGGCCTTCCAAAGAGTTGGAATAACTATCAGGACTCTCTCAATGGGAGGGAGAAGATGCCATATTGGGAATGCTTGTGGTTAGATTTGATGGAGGAGGAGATCAGAAGGAACACCAAAGATGGTTCCTCATCAAATACTAATGATGAGGAAATTGTGCCTTAGCGAGTAAGGAAAGGAAAGGGAAATATAAGGCATCTCATTCCAAATATGGCTCTTTCGAAGGAGGTAAGCATAAATACATGACAAAAGTTAAGTGCTTTCATTATTATGAGATGGGCCATTTTTCTACAAATTGTCTACTCAAAAAGTCCAAGAAGAAGTCCTCAGGAGGAGCAGAGGGTGAGGCTTTGGCCTCCCAATTCGAATTGGAATTTACTCTCATTGCATGCATGGTGTCATCAATTTTGGGTAGTGTATGGTACCTTAACAGTGGAGCTTCATTCTGCATGACTGGTGGCAAGGAGTTGTTCAGTAATCTGGAGGAGAAAGATCTCCATATGCATATCGATATGGGTGACAACGGGAGGTATAGTGCTACTGGATTGGGTATGATTACTTTTCAGAGGGAGTAGGGTGCTCCTCTCACCTTGAGAGATGGTATGTATGTTCACTAGTTGAAGAAGAACTTAGTATCGATATCCATGCTTGAGGATAAAGGCTATGATGTGATTTTCTCGAAAGGAAAGGTGTTCCTTCGATACATAACCATGGGTCAAGTAAAGAAGATACAGATTCGAGTTAAGAAACTCTATAAGAGAGAACTAGATGATTGTGTTGTTTTGAGCACGGAAGAAGAGAAGATGTAGAACTGAGATGGTGGTGAGTGATGGAACAGATGATTAGGTCACTTTCATCATGGGGCTTTGAAAATCATGCAACAGATCTCTACTGGTCTTCCCAAAGGTACGCTAGAGAAACTTGATACATGCACGGGGTGTACTTTGGGAAAATACACAAAATCTTCCTTTCACAATAGAGACAGTCGAACAAAGTAAATTCTAGAGCATGTCCATTCAGATGTGTGTGGACCATTCTCGACAACATCCATAGCCAAACACATGTATTATGTAATATTTGTTGACGACTTTTCTCATAAATGCTAGATATTTTTCATGCAGAAGAAGGATCAAACTTTCACAAAGTTTTGTGAATTTAAATCAATGGTCGAGAAAGAGTCTAGTAAGAAGGTTAAAGCTATGAGGAGTGATAACAGTGATGAGTATGTCTCAAATGAGTTTTAGAATTTTTGTGCAACAGAAGGGATTAAACGGGAGTTGAAAACACCCCATAATCCACAGCAGGATGGGGTGGTTGAGACGAAGAACAAAAGCATTGTAGGGCATCACGGTGTCCTTCAACGAGATACTCAGGAGGGCAAGTATGCAACAAGATACTCAGGAGGTTCCGCATGGAGAGCAAGAAACCCATGGAGACTCCTCTAGTAGGTAACTGGAGGAAGGAGAATGCACCTTCATGGGAAGTAGTGGAAGCTAATATTTATAGGCAGCTTGTGGGTTCACTCATGTATTTGGTGAAAACATGATCGAATATGTGCTATGAAGTTAACTAGCTTAGTCAAGAGATGGTTAGGCCTACCAAGTTGTGTTGGAAGGTGGAAAATAATGTGTTGAGATACCTCAAGGGAACTACTCAGTATGGACTATGGTATAGATGGATAGAGGGAGTGAAGCTTCAAGGCTTCACCAATGCATATTGGGTAGGGAGTCCATTCGACGGGAATAGCACATCAGGAGGGATCTTCAGTATTGAGTCAACAACAATTTCTTGGTACAACAGGAAACATAGATTGGTTTCACTCATTTCGGCAAAGGCAGAGTACATGGCTACAAGTCAGGTAGCATGTGAGGCCATCTGGATGAGGAAGATTCTGGTTGGTTTGTTTGGTCATCAGATGGATCCATTGGGATTTATTGTGATAATCATAGTTATATCAAACTCTCTGAAAATCTAGTTTTTCATGATTGGCCTAAGCATATTCATATCTAATATAATCATCTCAGAGACTGTGTATTGAGGTAGATTATTTTATTGGAGTACATTCCCATGGAGGAGCAAGATGTTGACATTTTGGCAAAGGCATTGTGAAGATGTAAACTTGAGTTTCACGGAGAGGGGATTAGGGTAGATGATAATTTTCTTGCTGAGAGGGAGTGTTGAGAAATGGCAACAAGAAATTCCAGTTTAATTTGTCCTTGAATTAAACTGTGAATTAAAATTGAATTATATTCCATAGCAGCTTGTAAATAGTTAATTAATTTTAATTGACTTAATTAGCTTAGGAATTTTGAGTTGGAATTATTTTTGTAGTCATGTATATGTTCTCCCTAAATTTTAGGGGTCCAGGATGAGTATATTTGAGTTTTAATTATAACTCAATTTGACTGAGTTATAGACAGTTAAACTAGTTCTAACTATTTTTGGAACTAGTAAAGGTCTAGTAGTGAGTTGGTGTACTGGTGCATCCTCAGTGCTACTCCAGCTAACGAAAGATTCCCTCATGAGAAACTCATGCATGTCAGTTCAAAGAAAGACCCAGTTGAGACTATAGTGTAGGGATAGTGTACTATCAATTGTAGAATGATCTGAGTTGTACAGATCATGCATGCAATTAGAAGAGGACCTAGATCTGGATTGAGTAGTTATGGAAGAAGGAATTCAAAATTAAATATGGGTTATTCCTCTCAGGAATTGCGCAAGGAAATAGGGGCTCAACATGCAACAGAAATTGGCAAAGTGTTGGTCAGTGTAGGCTTGTGAAGCAAAGAGTTGATCATACTTGTGTGGAAATTTTCTTGTGAGAACAAGCTTTGTATTATCACTCAAATTTCTAATTAATGCAATAGATAGTTGTGGTTTTGAGCAGTGGATTTCCCCAAAGGAAAAATTTTGTTATGTGTCTTTGATTATCTTCCTCTTGTCAATTTTTTTTTTAGTGATATGTTGGTTTCCATTGTTTAAAGAGTAGAGTAGATTCTTGTCTTGTGTTTTAGTATATTAAATAGGCTATGAACCTTCAGGAAAATATACAATATACTCTAAGGAAACAACTTGAAATACTTTCATCATGATGCATCTAAGAGTGTTATGTTGAATTATAAACATTTGAAGTTTAGTGTTGTATACCTTAGTGTCCACTTCATATCTTTGGCTAGTCTTTTCCCATATATCCTTTGTGGTATTCAGTTGTATGACCTTCAAAAATTTGGATTCATCAAAGATTCCTAAGAGAGCATTGACTTCCTTTGCATTGGTCTCATATTGTTTTTTCCCTGCATCGTTTATGGGAATGGAGGATGGGTATTGATATCCTCCTTCAACGATTTCCCATACATCATCTCCAAGTGCCTGTAAAAATGATCTCATTCTAAATTTCCAAAACACAAAGATAGTTCCATTAAATAAGGGTGGCTTAATAGGAAATTCTCCTTCTTGACTACTCATCTTGATGGATCTCTCTTTAAGAAATCAAGCTTCCTCTAAGGGACCTTCTCTGATACCAATTGTTGGGTAAAATAATGAGCGGGGGGTGAATCATTATTTTAAACTCAAACCTCAAATATTATATTCTGAAATATGCATGCTATTATTATTAAAGAAACCTACGTATGTACACTAATTTAGAGAAAGAAACCCATGTATATCTAGTTTTTTTCATGTATTATATCAGAAGATTATATTTAATCGTTGCATTAGTTGATTAATTACTTTTCAGTATGTAGTGAATCATAGCAAATGAGAAACTCACTTATACCACCAAAATTTTTAGGTGTAAACCAAATGTGGGAGAAAACCTCCGTTTTTGTTGTCTTTGTCTTCTTTCTTATGATATAAATAAAACCTTCATTACAATTGTACTAATTTAGACTCTTATTAGTATGCAACAACCCACCTGCAAGAGGATACAATGTCCACTTATTCTCCAACTCATACTAGAAGCGATCTATAATCCTCAAATATTGTTTACCAACATCTACTGTATAGAAGCTCCTACCCCTTTCTGAAGGTTGCAACCCTTAGATCCTTGTGGACCACTTTTCAAAATGCTTCAAACTGGATCCACTTTTCAATCAACCATAAAACAACCTGTAGGCCACCTTTCATCACATTTTTAGACTGGACCCATATCAAGAATAAACCCAAACAAATGTATCAAACTGAAGTACTGAATTTGAGACTTTGTAACACTACAAATCAATTGAATTTTTGAAGTATTAAATCACTGAATGTAGATCTAAACGAGAAACAAAAAAAAACAAATTATGTATGTGACTATACTAAATAATACTCGTGTATGTATGCATCTCCTCTGTGTAACACATGCGTACAAATCTTAGTTTGTTGCAAGTTGAATTATGAATAATTGTAATGCTAAATAAATTAGTAAACCATAAACAGAACAATAACATAATTTTGAACCAATCACATATCCCCACACTGAAGCATCATTGTCAATCAAATATCCCAATCATCACAGTTAGACACGGATCATCAAGATAGACACATTATTGACAAATAATAGAAAATAGAGAAGAACTCATAAGTTGTCATCATCAAACCATATTAAAAAACCCTAGAAGGTATTCGTGACATCATTGAAACCCATTGGCATACGTATGCAACTACTAGGCTTAACACCTGCATACAGATCTCAACATACTAAATAAATTGTTCTATGCTACTTGACTGAACTAGGTCCGTGTATGTACGCGGAAAATAAGAAGAAAACCTACATACAAATGATGAAATACTTGAATCAAACTTCCGTTGCAATTCACAACATATTTTAGCCCCATATATCGACACACATCATTATTTTTAGGTCAAATAATCATCATAATTATAGATCAACATTATAAGCATAAATGGATCAAGCAAGTATTTTCATTAGTCTTCAAAACCTTTTCAAATCTGTCAAATCTGAACTATCTTCTTCCTTCCTGATGCATGCCTATTTCAAACCAAATTAAATAAATATAATTAATTTATTTGCACACCTAACACCTTGATCTCCATCTCCTTATATATGTTTAACCTTAGCCAATACCTTAGGTAAATCCCTTGGTAGTGTCCTTAGTATTCTTTGACGAGATTAAATAATCATTGTTGCCCTAATAAATACGGGATAATATCATGGTAAAAACCATTGATATCCATATTACCATGGTGCGGGTTTTGTCTACAACTTTCACTCATATGACCTGCATATGTACGAGACCTTTCTTTTCAAGACCCACTATACTCTCTCAAACTTTACGTTTACCATCAATCTGTCTCTGAAATGATATTCCTTTGTCCAAATCACCTGTAGCATCTATATCAATCTACATTATCATCTTTTTATCACAACTTTGACATATTTATCAAGTAGGTTTCCATCAAGGACAACATATTAGCCATAATGGCAACAAAGTATATTGTCACATCCCTTCTTGGTTCATGGAAAACTACCATGAAAATCCACGAAGTTCTTGATCATAATATAGAGGTGAATGCATGATATGGTATAAAACTTTCTTCCTATTATTCATCTTGCTAGTATAATAAAGTATTAATCCTTTAATAATTTAAGCTACATATTTTTTCATTCTAGGCCAACACACATAGCATTGTAAGTTGGAAGCTATATTCCCAACATCCTACAAATTTGGAGGTTTAATTTTATGATTGAGTTTCAGGCCTAACTATATCAATCCATCATGATGGTTAGATGTTTGTAGATGGTGCACACTCTACAAGTCCCATTTTTATTAAGTACTATGATAAGTGATTACTCAAAAGTTGATGTGCATGGTTAAATTACTTCCTACTTCATTAGTTGTTGCAATTATTTCATCACTTCATTTGCTTCTGAGATAGATTTTCTGTATAGTCAAATGTTTGGGAATGAAGAGTTAAGTAGAAACTATGTTTAATGTTAAAATTTCTTCACAAGTGGTAATGCTTTAGGATTTTTTAACACATCTATATATGGCTACAAAATATCCACTAATTGATGCTTCTACTATTAAGCACATCCCTCAAAAGATTTATTTACCAGTACTAACTCATCTCCTTATTGATTATATCTTAATAAGAGCATTACAGACTTCCTACTTGAAGCTAATAGTTTGTTTTATTAGCTCTTGTCATAGACATATCGGATATACATTTATATTCATTGATGATGATGGAATTTTGTGACGTCCCTCGTAACTTGGCAAGAAAATACATGGAGTTAGGAAATTTTTACAACATTTACAAATGCGTAATTTTTTAAATTACTTTGTATATTCCCTGAATGACCATTAGATAAACCATCATCATTACATAGAGAAATCTTTAGTAAAAGAATAATGAGTTACACAACCATTAACTTCCATTATTGTAGCAATTACCTTAAACTTCCTGAAGTAACCATTCATCAATTCCATGATTCTATTAACTCAGTTAGTGAATCACATACATAATAATATAAACATCACATCATGAAAATAATTAACATCATAAAAATGGCACAACAAACAATCACATTATTAAACACCGATATATCCTAGAAACCCTGTAGGGTGAAAACCAACAAATGTTTAATTTTAATATTAAACACTTGTAAGGGTGTACACCCCTTACTCAATGGCTTATAAGGAAGTCCATCCTTAACCATTATCATAAAATATTACAAATAATTATCATCTGAAATGCAACATAGCTAGCTATATGTTATTGCAATCGTCATAATATCATTTACCCACAAAGACATGAACATTAAGTCTTTCCAACCTGGTTATTCCCATCAGTGGATTATCATGTAGCTAACATTCCTTAAACAAGCATAGACCACTAGTTTAATTCCTGCCACAATGGTAAGTGCAATCCATCTTTCGCATCTGTTGTAGTATTTTCTGCAATTGCTACTTTCTGCAAACTTTGATATCAGGATTAGATGAAATAATAATGAAGTCAATAATGATTCTTTATCAGTAATGTTTCAACATATAATTGCGTGCATACATAAAACATTAACATAATATCATTCCATGCTTTTTTTAACATCACTTCCCACACATTAATAAAAAAAATATAACTATCAAACACCACATTAACTTGTATTCCCCTTGCCCATAAGTCCATAGTATTTTCCAAAGCACTACAACTATACTTATTCTTTTAAAGGAAACTAGAATGTTAGCTATGGTTTTTAATGTGAATACATAAACTTTTCACAATAGTTGTTATTCATACATCCAGACACATAGTCTTTTCTCAAAGGGAGGCTAACATCCTCTTGCATGCAAATGCACAAACTTTCCAAAAGAATGCTAACATAATATTATATGTGCATGCCTAATATTTTGAGAGGATATCTAACATAATATTGCATGCAAATCCATAACATTTCCAAAGGAAAGCCAACATAATGGATATTGTTAATGTTCATGCAAATATATATTTTTCTAGCTCAATATTTATGATCGTTATGTATGTAATTACATAAAATTTATCAATAGAACTAGCCCCCATAGATATTGATTTTGGTCCATGCAAATAAGTAAAAGAAAGCTAACAACGTGGACAAGCTTCCTTTGAATGAAAATGCATGTTCTTTCCAACTACATCTTTTCCAAATGAGAGTTATTCTCAATACCTATTGTAAATGAAAATATATGCTATATTCCAAGTAAAGCTAACAAGCTAATTATTCTTTCTTGTGGGTAGATACATGTACTATCCAAAGGAAAGCTAACATATTTATTGATGCATTTTACATTTCATTTCACAAATTTTCACAATTCTAAAACAAAATAATTTATTCTCCTCTGCATGAATTATATAGTATATATATTATATATACTAATATATATATATAATATATAATATATATATATTACATATATATATAATATTATATAATTAATTATATTTTTCTTTACCAACGTTATTCATAATGACTTAATTTTTCCTGCAGATCAATATAATTAACCCTAGACAAAACAACATATTATTTTCCAAGAACAATAGCACATTACCTATCTATATATGTCTATAAAAAACTATTCTTATCGCATTGACAAATCAGATGGGAACACTTTGTTTTACTCTATTTTTTAGGTTTTAGTAATCAGCTTTGGGCACAATTTTCAAACAACTGGAAATGAATTTTTGAAAACCAAAAGAGGTATTTTTTGGGAACTAGTTCATTAAAAAAAACATATCTCATGTTTTACATGGGTGTCATGGTTTGTAATATTAGAATGAATGTTTACAGTCCATTTTGCCAAATTTAAATATTAAATAATTTCATGTTTTAACCATCAACTTTTGGTGTAGTTTTTGAGAAGTTGAAAATGAATTTTTCAAATCAGAAAGAGGTTTTTGTCAAGAACATGCTCATTTACAAATACCTCTTTCAGGATTCACACATCTATCATTGTTTTTGAGATACAAAGGAATATTCGGACCATATTTTTCAATAACTCATGCAAATCTTTTCCAAGATTAGTCTCATTAAATTATCTTTGTTTTTCAATAATTCATGCATTATTTTCAAGAAATCAATCTTCTAAAAGTGTTCTAACTATTTTTTCATGCAAACATATACTTATTTTCATGGTAACTATTATTCTTACATACAACCATGTACTTCATTACATAGTAGCTATTTTCCTACATTCAAACATTTACATATTTTCTAAAAGAAATATAACATAATATATATTAAGCTCATGCATATACAATTTATTTTCTAAGAGAAATCTAATATAACAGAGACTTGTCTCACACACATGCAAATTCTAATAAGAAATTAATGGACAGATAACTTATCTTTTAATGCTTGGAATTCCTCATCGCAACGAGACTCCTAACGCAATATCTTATGTCCAATCGACTTTCAACCGCACTATTAAAGCCAACAGTGGCCATGTAAGAGATGAAACAATCCTACGCTGATTTCTCTATTGGACCAAATTTTATTCATCAAATTTTGTATATATAATTATTCAAAAGCATTCATTCCTCTCTCTTGCCCTGATTCTATATGCATTTTTCCATTAGTTCTTATTGTCCATAGGCTTACAATAAATATAATTTAGTAGTTCAATAGATTTTGTAAATCCTAAAAGCATTTCATAAATTACTCCATAAATCAGATTTTTCCTAAATCATAAAATCACTCCATAGATCATCCATAAGTCACTAGATAAATCATGTTTTTTTTCTAAATGTAGAAATTTTGAATAATATAACACTTATTCACAGAGATTATCCTGATTATACACTATTTGCGGAATGCATGCATAATACATAACCTCCTCTACCATTGATCATCAATTTGCGGAATTAAAAACAATCGCATGCACACATTGAAACATCAATCACACATATCAACACAGTATGTAATCGGGAAAGCATACAGCTGAAAACCCCGAAATATTTATATATTATAATGATAGAGAACATGTAACAATACATAGTACAATACTCCTCACAAGTACTCAATATTATCTCCACCTGCTACACACAAACCAGCTCAGATCTAAACAAGTAACGGGTTCAAATCTCCTCCACTATTTGCCTGCCTCTACTACGCAATCCAAGTTGTGAATAGATCTGATCCAAGTTTGAATTCCCTTGGCTTGTACTACCCAATCCTCATTGGAAATCTCAATCAATGATTGTGCAAATCTCATGCACAGCTATAGTCACAACTGATAGTAGTCTCAC